>JXCR01118079.1:167761-226858 GCA_002079205.1 Phalaenopsis hybrid cultivar | reverse complement strand
TTTGAAACCCTCTTCTGATTAATTTTTCTTATCACTGATGATTTTAGTTCATTAGTTAATGTTTAAATGCCCAGTGGGTAAGCCGGCCAGTAATAAAAGACAATTTTCTAATGGGCTGAATATAATAGGTTAATCATAATGAGCTGATGAGCTCATTATTTATTTAAATTTTCCTACTAAGCCGTCATTGGCAGCCTAAACAAATAAAATAAAAATTTTAATTTTGACAAAAAAGTAATTATTTTAATGATTAGTCACCCAAACGTTTGGCTTATAACATGCAACAAGCATAGACAAATATTAACTTTCGTGAGACAGTTTTTATTGTACAAAACATCTAAAACTTTCATATTTACTTATCTTACTCGTATGCAGAATTGCGTACGAGCTCTAATTAAAATTGGCTCCCAAGCAGAATGTATATGTCAATGTGCTTGACTTTAAAAATTTATAAATTTATTAAAATTAAATATTACTTAGGTGGTTTAATCTATTTGAAGCCACTAAGTACAGGCTCCGCATAAAAAAAATTTCTTTATTATTATAAATATCATATGAAAAATAATATTTATTATCATTTTATAATAGTAAAGTCTACCGACATATAAAATGTTATATGTGTAAAAATAAAATTTTTAATGTGAGATAGATAAATTANACATACATATATATATACATACATATATATATACATACATATATATATACATACATATATATATATATATATGGTTTTTTACATTAAAAATCTTGAAAAAACATCGAGGCGTATCCCAGTCAGAGTAATCCAATATAAGATTGTAAGTACATAGACACACTCTTCTCTTAAATTCAAGAAGAAAAAAATTATAAAGTGTAATCATCCAAGTTTAATAACTATAATTGGGATACACCAAATGTAGTTCTTAGTGATAATAGTAATAGTGGGTTGCAAAGATCGTAGTTGAATGCTAGAAATAAAATATATTGTCATAAAAGATCTTAGTCGGTTGCTACAACAGGGTCATTCAGTCGTGCATGCCATACTTTGAAGCTTTAGTAGCATTTGGGCACATAACTTGTATTTGGTCACATAGGCCGTGGTTTAGTAGCTATAGTAACATCAGTGAGCCATAGAAGCTTTAGTTGGAAGCTACAACAGACGTTGATTACATAATTCTTAGTTGGTCACATAGGTCGTGGTTAGTAATTATAATAGCAATTAACCACATAGCCCGTAGTTGGAAGTTGCAGTGACAGTCAGTCACATAAGTCAAAGTTGGCCACCTAGGCTGTAGTGGGAAGGTGCAATAGCATCAGTTAGCCATAAAGTCATAATTGAAAACTACAGTGATATTTAGTCATATAGGTTGTAGTTTATCACATAGGTCGTAGTGAGGATATGCAGTATCAATTAGTCAGATAGGTCATAGTAGGGAGCCGTAATCGCTTCAACTTGTTACAAAGGTTGTAGTTGGAGGATGCAAGAAAATCAGTTGGTTACACAGAGCGTAGTTGATGACTGTAATAGCATCAGTTGGTCATAGATGATGTAATTGGAGACTGCAATAATGTCAGTTGGTCACGAAGTCCGTAGTTGGTGATGAAAATAGCGTTTTTTTCACAAAGCTTGTAGTTAGAAACTACAATAACAACTTTTCATATGTCACATTTGCTCACATAGGTTGTAGTGGCTAGCTGCAGTAGTGTGATAGCTGATAGCTACAGTGATTGATGGCTGCAATGCTTTTATTTGGTTTTCTAATTTGTATCAGAGACATCATTTGTTAGTATATGATGTAAGAAAACAACCTCAGGAGTCCAAAAAAGTTGTCGTGTTCTAAATATGATTGTCGTGAGCAATTATCACCGAGACTCATCAGCTCATTTTCACTTAATAGTAATATAATTTAATTTTAATCTTTCTATTATCAAAATCAAATTGAGATAAATTGAATTACATCATGATTCGATTTAATTTAATTCTATTGATGATTTTATTTGTTTTGTTATGCCTATAATTCAATTCAATTAATGAATTCATCAGATCATCCATTCATGAGCATAAAAACGTATGACATATATATTTTTCAAACTATTGCTATATTAAATAAAAATTATATGTGGATATGCTTTAATAATTAGGAAAATGAAATATTTATATGGCATAGCTATTTTAAAATAGATTCCATATTTTGAAACCCTCTTCTGATTAATTTTTCTTATCACTGATGATTTTAGTTCATTAGTTAATGTTTAAATGCCCAGTGGGTAAGCCGGCCAGTAATAAAAGACAATTTTCTAATGGGATGAATATAATAGGTTAATCATAATGAGCTGATGAGCTCATTATTTATTTAAATTTTCCTTCTAAGCCGTCATTGGCAGCCTAAACAATAAAATAAAATTTTTAATTATGACAAAAAGTAATTATTTTAATGATTAGTCACCCAAACGTTTGCTTATAACATGCAACAAACATAGACGAACATTAACTTTCATGAGACAGTTTTTATTGTACAAAGCATCTAAAACTTTCATATTTACTTATCTTACTCTAATTAAAATAAGCTCCCAAGCAGAATGTATATCTCAATCTGCCCGACTTTAAAAAAATTGTAAATTTATTAAAATTAAATATTATTTTGGTGGCTTAATCTATTTGAAGCCGGTAAATACAGGCTCTGCATAAAAAATTTTCTTCATTATTAGGAATATCATATGAAAAATAATATTTATTATTATTTTATAGTAGTAAAATCTATCGATAAATAAAATAATATATATGTAAAAATAAAATTTTGAATGTGAGATAGTTAAATTCATGAGAGTTAGGTGCGATGCATATAATTTTCCCTTATATTATTTGATTAACAGTGANAAGAGTTAGGTGCCATGCATATAATTTTCCCTTATATTATTTGATTAATAGTGAGGAAAGAAAAAGAAAAAAAAAAGCTAAAGGAAGCTTCTTTAATGATGTAAGGCGCCATGGGGTGGAGCGCAATTGATGAGAGGCCGTATATCCCATCATTAGCTTATAGGTTAACGTGGGACGCTTTAATTGCATTTAAAGCATTCATTAATGCATTATTATCATTGTTTTTTTAGCTAATTTGCTACGGTCGTAGCCGAACATTGGAAGTTCAATAAAGTTTATAGACTTGTGGGGTTGCGTACTGAAATAAATAAATATTATAGAATTAATGGGCGTCTGCTAATTGATAGAACAAAGTGAGAGTTTTCTTCAACCTTTTTATCTTAAATTTATAGTACCTGGCTCTTAATGCTTTCGATAATTGTACTAAAAAATGTTTCTTTTTTTTATATATGTTTTTCCTCTTTCTTTCAAGCGGTTGTTGAGTTAAATTGGGATTGACTTAAATTCGGCTTAAAAGAAATTCCGCTCAATATTTTGGCTCATTAATTTTAATTTGATCTGAAGCGATTTATGATTTTTGAGCTAAGTTTGCTAAATTTATAGTCAAAACGTCACTAAGGTTATCAATGATTCTATTTAGAGCACTAAGGTTATTAATGATTCTATTTTGGGCCGAGTTGAGATCAGCTTAAAAAATCAATCTAAAATTTTTAGTTCATGACTGGGTTCGTTTATTTTGATCTAATCGGTTGGAGCTAAAATTAGATCAATTTTAGAGCCATTAAACACGGGAACATTTTTAAGGCACTGAACCACAAAGAAAATGGAAACGGAGAATACAATTCCCACGCTTTATTCTCATTTGGCCCACTTAACGTGTTTAATGCTGAGTGGCAGGGCATCCATGTGAAAGATGACACTTTGAACCTCATACTTAAGGCTGTTAAAAGCTCATTATTCGTGCACAACTCATGTTCAGCTTGTTAAGTTGCTTTTATTCAGCTCATTTGTTAAGTAAACGAGCCAGAAACGAATAAATTTTTTAAGCTTGAATCATAAACGAGCCAAACAGAAATAATAACTTGTTCACTCGTGTTCGGCTCGTTTTAGCTCGAAATNATATATATATATATATATAAATATAAAATTTATTTTATTTTATCTTTTTTCTTTTATAAAATTTGTGACTATAGAGAGAGAGAGAGAGAGAGAGAGAGAGATTTATTTAGATCAAAGTTTAAATCACAAAAACTAATGCAGTCATATGATTCTGCGCCTACTATTGCACAGATTTAGTGCAGGTTCGAATTTAACATTCTACATCTATTTTTTTCAAATAAATGTAACAAGTCAACTTCAAGTCGAATACAATCACACTATTCAAGAGCAAATTTCTAACACGAGCAATTTCAAATAAGCCAAACATGAGCCAAGTTTGAGTTTGCTCAAGCTTGGCTTGTTTACCACCCTACTCATGCCAACTTAGAATTTATTTATTTTTTATAATAAGATAAAAAAATTGTTTTCCTCAATTATTTTTTGGAGAGTTGATAGGATATTTTTTTATTACAAAATTATCTAATTGTAAAAATTAAAATTGTAAAGAAAAATAATATAATAATTTTGATTCTTTTTATTTTTGACTAGAAGTATATATATGTATGGTTGTGTGCAAGAGAATCCACGAGACAAATATTTATTAACATCTTAGTATTATATAAAAATCAATCACAAATAAAAATAAAATGAAAAGTTGATAGAGGGATAGTGGTCATTAGGCAACAATGTTCTAGCAACATTAGTAATGATATCCAAGCAACATTGATCTGATGACGACGCTCTAACAATGGTTGTGTACAGTTATGGTGGTCGTGGTCGAGCAGCGGTGATCTAATGATAGAAACAGTGTATCACAATAGTGATAGTGATCATGCAACACAACAGTGAGAGATGATAATCGGGTGATGGCAACATTGTACCGCAATAGAGATCATTTTTGGGCATCAATGATCTGGCATAGCAGCAATAGCCCAACGGCGGTGGCCATATATGACGATGATGCCCTGGCCTTAAAGGTTTCACAACGACAGCCTAACAACAACCTTTTGCACTCACCTTAGTTATAACAATCTCACTCTTGCTTTCTCATAAAGTATATTAAAATTAACATATCCTTATCTCCATTTTTCCTCTCAAGATATTACATTTTCTCTCCTCAGACATGTAACAATATTTCATCATTCGCGCTCTTTAGTTTAACTAATCCGAATCAAGTCTAGTGTTCAAAATTAACCGTCATCAAATTGGACGTGTCCCAACATTTCATATTGTTGAGAAAATAAAGGCGAAGAAAAACTAGAACGATAAATCCAGAAGAACACAAAGATTTAACGAGGTTCGGCAAAGATGCCTACATCCTCGGGAGTAGAGCGACGAGTTTCTTTCAATATTCAGAAAAAGGTTACAGAATAGAGGGATGTCTCCTGGGGTTACTAAGATTCCTATTTATAACCCCAGGAGTAAACCTAGGCACCATATGTAATTACAATATTACCCCTGTACCATACCGCGGGGCTTTGCCCCCGCACCCCAACCCACGTACTTCCCAATTTGGACAGATTCTTCCGCTCCGCTCCGCTCCGCTCCGCTCCGCTCCGCTCCGCTCCGCTTCGATCCAGCGCCTGTCCCGATATGATATATGAGCCATACCATAACACATACATATATATTGATTCTTATGAATACTATGAAGATTATATCAGCTACTAAAAATCAAAATTTTATTGCAGTGATTGCATAGAAAAACTAATGCATCTAGATGTTCCACTACTCTTTATGAAAGGGAAGAAATAGCAATTTGGCCCTCGTTCAAGTGACATTAATGCTGTTGAAGGCTACCCAAAATTTTGGACCTAGAAGTTGTTGTGGTATAAATTATAATAAGATACTATTTTCACAAGATTTTCTTCTAAATTTACGATTTTTAAACTTTAAATTAATTTATAGTAAGAGTAATAGCTAAATTGATCTCCGTCTATTACTTATAAAATTATGTCATATGTTGAAATATTTATTTAATTAAATTACAATTTATCTGATCTCTATTAAAGTAGCATGGGAAAATGAAGATGTGTTTATAAAATGTAATTTGTTTCAAGCAATTACTTGCATAGCTTGTGGGATTGTAGGATTTAAATAATCCTAAATTTACTATATAAAGTGCTTAAACTATCAAAATAAAATGAAAGGTAACAATGAATTCAATTTTGAAAGAAGGTTTACTAGCTTCCTCAACTCTCTTTGATACTCCATCTCCGGAATGCAATAAGGGTGGCTTACGGTGGATGAACAGATCATCTGCTCTGATCGAGCTCACCGCAACCAGGACCGATTAGACAACCCTAGAATATGCAAAATGAAGGTGTATGGCCTTTGTTGATGGATGTGGATGACAGAGACATGGAGGACGAGGCAGAGAATACTACAGGATATTTTTTTCCTTTGTCAGAACAATGATTCAAAATGATGAAACAAAGGGGCTAAGAAGTGATCCCAAATTGATGAAAATAAGGACGTGACATACACAATTCGGAAAAAGTTGATCTAAAAAATGAAATATGGTTGTTCTTAACTATTTCTACAACAAAATAGAGGGAAGACGCCTTCTCAAACGATCCCTACGTCATTGTTGCTTTCATAGTTGTGTCATCAAATTCGCCATCTCTTATCGTTCAACTTTGAAGTTCGCTTGTTTTGGTGAATATCAAATAAGAACATGATTCTAAGCGGTTTATTTTTTATTTTATTCAACCAATTTACTTGAGCGTTTGATGATAATAATAAATTTAACCAAATAGTTAGTATTTGGTACATCTTCAACAAATTTTGTTATTTGACACAAATCTCGATATAATTTTTTGACCAATCAATGTTGAAACTTCAATTAAAAATCATCCACAATTCTGATTTCAACAAACTTACATTCAAAATGACAGACTTGATGAGAGGAACATAATAAAACTCGCTCATGTAACCTTCAACATAGTCAGCCACCACTCTTGCAGCCCCCGACCACCATCGACCACTGCTCATTGGCTGTTGTCGACCACAATTGATCATCGACGGCAATTTGCAATGAAACCTCTTGCAGAGTAACACCATGCATTGCAGAGTAATGAAGCACCAAACAAAGTAATGACCAAACTTGTAGAGTAACAAAGCAACACACTTCAAAGATGGTGTAATAATGCAACCGGTAATAACTACTCACTACCATTTTACTCAGGAAATTGTGAATTCCTCTAGACTGCTAAAGATCACTTCTTGCAACCCATCATGACGACCTACATGACTAACTATGACTTACATGGTGCACAACTCATGTAGCTCTCAACTCTCTCTTTAGCCTACAAACATTATTATAACTCATTCACCTCCTAACTCCGGCCTTCGTGCCATACAAATGCTGTCACAGCTCATGCAGGTCTCAATCTAGCCTTTGCGTTCTGCAAATAATATTATAACTCACAACTATGACCTATGTGACTAACAATGACCTACAAAACTCGTAGCTCACACAGCTTCCAGCTCATATCTCTGCAACCTGCAGACATTATTACAACTCCCTACCCTGACCTCTATGGCCAACTTATGCTTCTGACTCGACCATCTAGGGCATACGTGACCAACAACTATCATAACTTTAAACTATGACATCTATGATAAGCTGACACTCCAACTACTATCTTTAACATTCATAGTGAACTACAACATCCAAAATGATTGAATGCGGCCTTCAAGTTCTTTACACCTATTATTGTTGAAATACTATTAAACAACAACTTTGTGATTCTTTATCCTCTAACTCATGAGAAGAGTGTATATGTGTACTCACAATTACAAAGTTGATTATTGGCCAAATTTATAAAAGGAGCTCGTTAAATAGTAGATTATGGGCAATGAGTTCAAAAATAAATAAATAAATAAATAAAATGGTATAGGGAACGCTTCCCTTAGGGGCATTTCTTTTAAATATATTTTTTTAATATTTTGCTATAAACAATATTATTATTAATATAGATTAAGTACCATTATAAATATTATTGTTAAGTATTTTATATATTAACCAAAATATTAAAATTAGTAATTAATTTTTTGCATGAATTAATAAATTGTAATTAATTTTTAATTAACTTAAAATTTTATTTCAAAAAATTCAAACAAAATATGAACTTCATAAAATTTATTTCAAATTTAAATATTTTTCGAAACATAATATTTACAAAAACATGCTATCTTCTTCATCAGGGTAAAATAGCGCAGGAGCTCGGTGTATATCGAGACGTTACTTACATGGATCGAGGTCGCAACCGATGCACTTGAGATTTTCTTTATTATCATTGCTTTTATTTGTGTTATTCTTAGTTATTTTCGTTCATTTCTTTTTTTGTTTAAAAAAGAGTTGTCAGTTTGTCAATCGTAGCATACTTCCATTTTCTGAATAAGTATCGCTTCTGAATCATGTGAATGATAACGAGAAGAAATGCACCTGAAAAGATGGACACATGACAAAGATGACAAATAAGCAAAACAACATGGAGAGTCTACACACAATATACCTCACAATGATAGGTCTAGTATGTCCGCCCAAACAAGATCGGATGGAAGCACTTTGGACCAATATTCGTGACAGAATACCTACGTAGACTACCCTTAACCAAAGATTCAAGTATTGCATGTTTCAGGGTCTAGAGTGCTTTTAAGAGAAGGTATCCCACTTGGTTAATTATATCTTGATGAGGTTTCCCAAGAATACTCTTAATCAAAAGGAGTTTTGCTTACATTTCTAGTGACTATTAGCACATGACTATAAAAGGATGGTTATTTCGCATGGGAATGCTCTAATGCTTTCAATGCTCCCGCTTAGCTACGGAGTGGAGAGTGAGTCTCTCACGGTCCCCACATGGGTAACAGACTCATCATCATATGGAACCTGCAAAATAATCAAATCATCCTGACGATGAATTCTGATACGTCAAAGCACATATGGGCCATAAGGGCAACAGACAAATCGTCGCATCCCAAACAGGAGACAACTCATTGGCAATCAGGGCATCAAGATTATATCAACGAAGGCAAAAGGAGCGATAGGGCTCAACAGAGAGTCAAATGAAAGGAATAATCCCTAGAAAGTATAGGTAGTCGGGTTAAGGTACTACAGACTCGTCATCCCAAGCTACTATGACCTTAAGTCTATTTGGTCATGAAGGAAGTCGACCCAACTTGTCCAGAGATCCTCGATCAACAATCTTTAAATTACGTCGTCCATGTGAACCTTAGTAGCCTTAAGGTCAAAGAAAAAAAATTCTATCCTATGACTATTAGGTGTAGCTCTAACAGATGAGACGTATACCCGCCAAAGTGGAAAGAATGTCACTAGAAAGAGGAGAAAGTGAAGTTCAGCTACAAAGCTGAAAACACTCCCAACAAAAGGACTTACTCCTCGTTTGGGTCGGGGAGCCTTCTAACGATCTAAGCGTACTATAAAACCATCTAAGGAGAAAGACAATGGCAGCTTGAAAACCAAGCAAGCGTGCAACACGGCTGGGTCATGCCGGTGGAGGATCTATAGAATGCATGTGAAAGGGTTAATAATGGTAATTATGATGCTCCCCTTTTTATAGTACCTATGTGTGGATATAAATGACATGACTCCTTACAAAATTCCACCATAATATATTATCATGAATATCAAAAACAGGCATGCACATGCACATTAAAAAGCACAAAAGTGAGGCATGGTTAGAGCACACAAGAAGATAAAAGAACAAGAGTCAGAGTGTCGAAAACACCACGTAGCACCCTAGTAGTAGCCTAGCACACCGTCTAACAAGAAATGTCATGACCAACATCTAAGTGCATAGCAAAAAGTCTCTGGGTACGTATGACTTTGACGTGGTCGGTACACCAGCTTTGTCCTAAAGAACCAGGAGATCTAAATAGTGTCATCAAAGTTGGATTTTGATAAAAGGGCTGGCTTTATATATAGTCTAGTTTGCTACATGCATAATTTTAAATTTATGACAAATGAAATAAGTAGAAAAAAATATATTTTATTTTTAAAATAAGGTCCATTAAATGCATACCCATAACATGTATTGTGATATAAGTTAGATCTCTTAGATCCTTAGCACAGTCATACGTATGTCAATCCCGATACTTTAACTCACATTGCTCGTCGAGATCAACCTGGGAAGCAATACTCGTTAAGGCATCGTGACCAACATTTGGTCACTCACCAATCGAGCCTGACTTGCTATCCACACACACACACAAATGCAAATGCAAACAATCATGTGATAGAAGTGGTTAGAAGTGTGTCGTGGAGGCAATGACTCAGGAGAGGGTGTGTCGTAGAGGCAACAATCCAAGGGAACAGTTATGTCATGGAGGCGATGACCCTGAAGGGTGGGCATGTCGTGGAGGTAGTGACACAAAGGAATGAGAGTGTCATGGAGGTTGTGACCTCGATGGGTGGGCGTGCCATAGAGGTAGTGGCTTAAAGAAACAATGTCTCACATTATTCTGTCGAAGTACTAACAAAATCGAAAAACTAAATGTATATCCAAAAAGAATTTCTTTGAACAACAGGAAAACCCAAATTCTAAATGGCCTTCATAGGCTTAGTAGATCAAACTCACCAGTTGTGCATTAAATGGTTTGAAAGCCACCAAATCAATTGTACTCATTAGCTGTATATCTGGAAGGGACAAGTTGCAGAGCTCCTGTCGCTCAAAATGATTATGCAATTACCTTCAAAGTGCATCAGCATTCTTACAAGTTTCTTAAAACTAGGATATCTGACTTTAATCTTCAAGCGAGCTCTTCCAGTCAAACTTGTCTACACTGTCTGAGTTCTCGTTTCAAATTCACATGAGCTGGTTGGAACTTCCCACCAAACTCGTTGACATCAATTTGGCTACACCCCCAATCTTGACGGGCATTGCTTTGAGGCAGAAGGAAGAGAATTTCAGTATCTCATCATACATATAATCATTTATTAAAAGAATGAAAATCCACACCAACAGTCTTTCGACAACGAATCTGCTCAAGCTCAGTACTAAATAGCCCATAACCTAATTTTATGCTTCATTCTCTAAACCCTATGAGGGCACATATATTCCTTAGTATATAAATAAGAAGAAAAACTTCAGACTCTTAAAGTCTTTATGATTTTGTCTCATCAAAGCGATTGGTCTGTATATAAGTTTTTTAATATTAGAATTTGCGTGGTCTTCAATTTAATCGTGGAAGTCATCTAATTTTGATGTATCATATTTCCCACCTTATTAAATGAAACTTCTCGTGGATTATCAATTTTAATGCTCTATTATCCATTTTCAATGTGTCCATTTTTGGGGGGATACATTCAACTAATTTTTTAGCACGTTAGATTTTTAAATTTTACTTCTTCATAAAACTTCTACACTTGACCAAATTTTTGCCACACCATTTATGGACCACCGACTAAGAACCCGTACTCCATTTATGTAGTTAACTGCAGCTACATTCACGACGAGCAGAAGTTAAGAAATTTTCCTTCTTTTTTTTCTGTTTTAGGCTTTTCCCAGGTTAGATAACGAGTTTTGAACATTTATGGGGGTTTTGACTTCAACTCCTACTTAGTTTTTATTTTTGAATTTAATTTTATCCTCACCTCTTTATTCTTTAAAAAATAAAGGGGCAATAGACCATCCAAACTTATCATTTACAAATCAACCTTTCTATTTTATCAATTTTTTAAATTCTCATGAAATATTAAAACTCATGAGAAAATTATAACTTATATTTTTCAGTTTTATGAAATTCTCAATAATTTTCACTTATCATCAGACATAAATCATGAGATATGATATGAATCTAGATATGTTTTTCTGAAAAGAAATATTTAAGCCTTGATAAAAAGTTATTCAAAAGTCCGATTTCAGCAAATTAATAGTCAAATTGACCGGGTCGTTGAGACGGATCTTGTAATCCTAAAAGTGGTCCGATTTGAATAAACTCAAACCCCAATCAAGCCATTGAACTGTTTTTGAAAGTTTGCAGACATATTTGAAATGTCAAACATATGTTTAAGCTGGCGAGCCTATAGTCGAATCGAGCGCCTCAGTGAAACGAATCTAACGAGCCTATGAGCACTCAATTCTTACATTATTAAAACACTCAAATGTCCATGAAACTTAGTCTGATCGAAGGAACCTCTTTCGGTCCATCAGATTCATTTTATCAAAATAATTCATATTACTTCATTAATTGTAATAGAAACTTTAAGCTTGAGCCTTGAGAAAAAAAATTGATATTTTGAGAAGAAGCCAAAGTCCATCACCGCACCAATCGGCCGTCGTTTGTTTCCGGCAACAAATTTATTCATATGTCAACAAATTTATCACAACATGTGCAAATACATGNTAAGAACCCGTACTCCATTTATGTAGTTAACTGCAGCTACATTCACGACGAGCAGAAGTTAAGAAATTTTCCATTTTTTTTCTGTTTTAGGCTTTTCCCAGGTTAGATACCGAGTTTTGAACATTTATGGGGGTTTTGACTTCAACTCCTGCTTAGTTTTTATTTTTGAATTTAATTTTATCCTCACCTCTTTATTCTTTTAAAAAATAAAGGGGCAATAGACCATCCAAACTTATCATTTACAAATCATCCTTCCTATTTTATCTATTTTTTAAATTCTCACTAAATATTAAAACTCATGAGAAAATTATAACTTATATTTTTCAGTTTCATGAAATTCTCAATAATTTTTACTTACCATCATACATAAATCACGAGATATGATATGAATCTCGATATATTTTTCTGAAAAGAAATATTTAAGCCTTGATAAAATGTTATCCAAAAGTCTGAATTCAGCAAACTTATAGTCAAACTGACCGGCTTGTTGAGATGGATCTAGTAATCCTAAAAGTGGTCTTATTTGAATAAACTCAAACAACGATCAAGCCATTAAATTGTTTTTGAAAGTTTGCAGACATATTTGAAATGTCAAACATATGTTTAAGCTAGCGAGCTTATAGTCGAATCGAGCGCCTCAGTGAGACGAATCCAACAAGCATATGAGCACTCAATTCTTACATTATTAAAACACTCAAATGTCCATGAAACTTATCTGATCGAAGGAACCTCTTTCGGTCCATCAGATTCATTTTATTAAAATGATTCATATCACTTCATTAATTATAACAAGAACTTCACTTCTCTCGTGAGAGAAGAATGAAAGCTTAAGCCTTGAGAAAAAAAATTAACATTTTGAGAAGGAGCCAAAATCCATCGTCGATCATCACCGACCGGCTGCCATCTATTTCTGGCAACAATAAATTTATTCATATGTTAACAAATTTATCACGACATTTGCAAATACATGAATTCAGTAGTTAAAAAAAAATCATCTGAATAATTAATAAATATTAGTACTTCCTATAATTTTAACTTAATTATCCTAAAAATAAATTCTAAGAAACTGTACTTTTTACTCTCTTTTTTTTCCCTCGAACTCAAGCAGTCCACTCTTTAGTAATCTCGAACATGGCGTGCAGCGGAAGCCATCATGTTTAANATACATGATTCAGTAGTTAAAAAAAAATCATCTGAATAATTAATAAATATTAGTACTTCCTATAATTTTAACCTAATTCTCCTAAAAATAAATTCTAAGAAACTGTACTTTTTACTCTCTTTTTTTTCCATCGAACTCAAGCAGTCCACTCTTTAGTAATCTCGAACATGGCGTGCAGCAGACGCCATCATGATTTATAGGATATTCGAAAGTATTTTCTTTCGAATTTTGCAGTCAAAATACTAAACTCGGTTCTGAGTTTTGCGTCCTTCTGATTTCACACGTCCTTGCTTTGGAAAAAGATCGAAATTAAACGAGAAAATAACTTCGAAACCAAAATTACAGTTCCCATCGTCACAAATCTTCGCCTTTTTACCGTTAAATTTCTTTTTAAGTTGTCATAATTATTTAAAAAAAAGATGGCATTTTTGCCGCACGAAAGGTCGTTAAGAAGGCACCACAAGAGGGGGAAAGAGAAAGAGAGGGGATAGTTAGGCTGTGCCCAGCAAGCCAGGCGTACACGCGCATAGAGAAAANTTCGAATTTTGCAGTCAAAATACTAAACTCGGTTCTGAGTTTTGCGTCTTTCTGATTTCACACGTCCTTGCTTTGGAAAAAGATCGACTTCCACTTAAATTAAACGAGAAAATAACTTCGAAACCAAAATTACAGTTCCCATCGTCACAAATCTCCGCCTTTTTACCGTTAAATTCCTTTTTAAGTTGTCATAATTATTTTAAAAAAAGATGGCATTTTTTGCCGCACGAAAGGTCGTTAAGAAGGCACCACAAGAGGGGGAAAGAGAAAGGGGATAGTTAGGCTGTGCCCAGCAAGCCAGGCGTACACGCGCATAGAGAGAAGAGGGAGTNTAAATAACGGTTCACTGTGTCCTTACTATTTCAACATGAATGTCAGATTCGTGAGGGTGGAGAGCTGTTGGATGGCTCCTTATATAACCAGTGGTGGAGAAGATTCTTTAATGATGTGGGTTCTTGTTGTCTTGAGGACGGAGCCCCCATTTTATATCTTTTATGCAAGTCGTGTATTGAATGGAAGGAATTTCTGCAAGTTGAGTTCGAGTATCAAACCTCGCTTGAGTCTAGTTAGATACCTGAGCAGAGGCCCTTCCTGCGAACGAGCAGGGTGGACTTTTGAAGGGGTGCTAAATTCACCGCTTCAGGAGGAAAATGCGTCTGTTCGACCGTTGCTATTGGCTGTTTGGTCTTCGTTATCTCTCTCGACACCTCCTCTGCTCGGGGTTCTGATAGAAAAATGTGATACCACCGGTGGCAACGGGTTTCACTCCTGCTCGTTCTGGCTGTCTGTGATATTTAGAACCCTACGAGAGTGTGGGCAAAGATTCCTTCGCTTGCGATCACATTCTACTTTCCAAGCAGATGCTTCAGGGCATGATGGAATTCTTAGGCTCAATCAAAAGGGACTCGAGTTGGATCTTTGGGAAAGAGATGACTGCTCGAGCATTATTTCTCCCACCCCCTTCTTCCCCTCTGAACTAAGGGGGATCTGGAGGAGAGGGACACTTCGAGCGTTTGCAGCGAGGGCTTCCTTTGTTTTCAGAGTGTTGGGGCATTTAGTTCCTTTGGGTCGTATCTTGTACCTAGCGGAAGGATGTGGTGAATAGACTGGGTCAAGTTAGTTTTTTGGAAAGTGTCGGTCGGGTCCAACCAACCTCTTCGACACGACGGTGTTCTAGGTACAGGGATGTGTTTGTCTTCCAAATGACAAGATTCTCTCTACTTAGATGTGTCGGCTGTTACTTATATTATGGATTGACCATTTCTTCTGAGGGTTAGTTTTAGTCTAAAGAGTTGTAAAGTATGTATATTGTGCCTAACTCGATCGTGTTTTTGCGGGTGTTAGCCTGCTGCCACTCGATTGTTTCGTATTTGACGAACGAGGAGGTTGTAAGGACCATTTAGCTGTCATGATCATATTTGACCTGTAGCACAACCTCCATTACATGGGTTAGCAAGATGGAGTTAGTCCGGTCGCCGAAGATGGTGTCGTTCGGATCACCGAAGGCAACAACTCCACCCAATTTCCTCGACTCCTTCGACCTTCTTTCTCAGTAGGTTCAGGATGAGTTTTGTTAGCTGCCTCTGCCTGGCTGTTTGTCTTAGGGTGATGGACCGAAATGAACTTCAGATCAATCCTCTATTTCTTGCATAAGTCTTTCACTCACTGATCCGCGAATCAGGTCCCATTATCGGTGATGATGACGAGTGGCAGCCCATATCACCGAAGGCAACAACTCCACCCAATTTCCTCGACTCCTTCGACCTTCTTCCTCAGTAGGTTCAGGATGAGTTTTGTTAGCTGCCTTTGCCTAGCCGTTTGTCTTATGGTGATGGAACAAAATGAACTTCAGATCAATCCCCTATTTCTTGCACAAGTCTTTCACTCACTGATCCGCGAATCGGGTCCCATTATTGATGACGATGACGAGTGACAACCCATATCAGCAGTCGACTGCTACCACGGGAACCTCGTTTGGCCTTTTGATGGAGGAAATGACCCGAGAATATTCAAACCCCATATTTCTAAAGACCAATGACTAAGTATTGGTTGTAGCTCCTAATTTGGCTGATGATGTAAGGGGGTGTATTTTTGACACTGTTAACGCCTTTTTGAGAATTCTGCAGCATCTTTCAAGAGTGTTGGCTAGAAGTACTCTTGTCGTTGCACGCGGTAGGCTAGGGTTTTCTCTCTGAAGTGGTTGTCGTATTCTCCCAATGCACTTCTTTGAGCACATCTTTAACTTCGTCCTCTCTCAAACACCTCAGGGTAGACCGAAGTAACAGACCTCCTGAAAAACTTTCCATTGATCAACAAGTATATGGCGCTTTATTTTTAAAACACTTTGGATCTTTGATACTTCTTTCTATTTCTCCATTCTCCAGGTAGTAGATGAATGAATCCAACCAGCTTTTAGTCCAGTCGGCTTTTATGTTCATGGCTTCTGGTTTGCTGATCGTCGACTTGGTAAGCTTTTTGGGGTTTCCTCCCAAGCATACATGTTTGGAAAGAATGACATTTACTTTATTGTCTTCCTTGCTGACATGCTTGATACGGAAGCTCCTGAATCTTTTGATTTCCTTCCTCATCTTGGCGAGATACATGGCCATCATCTTGTCTCTGTCTTCAAATTCTCCGTTAACTTGACTCACAGTCAACAAGAAATTAGACCTCACAGGAAGTCCTAATTGCCTATTTCATAAGCTGGGAGGAGTTTGACGATAAGCACTTCGTACTCATCCTGGTTGTTTATGACTTTGAATTCTATTGAGATTGACTCGTAGGAGTGTTCTCCGGCCAGGCTGCACGAACCAGACCCAATCCTACTCCTGCCTTCTTGGAGACCTCGTCGACATATAGAGTCCACATCCTGTCATCATTGACATTCCTTCATCTCGTCCCTCTGTCAAAGAGAAGTCAGCAATCGCTTGGGCTTTGATTGCCGTCTGAAGGAAGTACTGATGTTGAATTCATTGAACTCCACTACCCACTTTAGTAGTCGGTGGGAGTGCTCGGGTTATGTGAGTACAAACTTCAATGCATGATCTGTGATAACCCGAATTGGATGCATCTGGAAGTATGATCGAAGTTTGACAATAGAAACAATCAAAGCAAATGTTAGTTTTTCCATACTTGGCTGCCAGGTTTCAATGTTATGAAACACTCGCTTGTGTAGTAGACTGAGTACTGCTTTCTTGTCTCCTCTCAGACCAGGATTGAACTTATAACTGCTTGTTTGACTCGGAGGTCGAGACGTAGTTGTTCGGTTGGCTTCGAACTCTAGAGTTGTTGTGGTGATACCATGAAATCTTTCAAGTTCCTGTGCGCCTCCTCACATTTGGTCGTCCATTTGAAACGCTGATCTTCCATATCGCTTTAAAGAATGCCACACACTTGTCGCCCGATTTTGGAATGAAACAACTGAGTTCAGCAATCTGACAGGTTAGCCTCTGAATTTTCTTGGTACTTTGCAGAAGCGACATATCTAGGATCATCTGTACTTTTTTTGGATTGGCTTTCAGTCCTTCAGAAGTTAGTTGAAAGCCGAGGAACTTTTCAGTCAACACCTCAAAGGTGCACTTGGAGGGGTTTAATCTCATATTGAATTTTTTGAGTGTTTCAAATGTCTTTTTCAGATCTTCGATGGTTTTTTCGGTGATTTAATTTTAGTTATAATATCATTGACATACACCTCAACATTGTTTTCTTTTCTGATTAGAAAAATTACATCCATGAAGCCCTGATTGGTCACTTAAGCGTTCTTAAGCTCGATGGGCATTGCATTAAAACAAAATATGCTCTGCGCAGTAATGAATGTTGTTTTCTAACTTCTAGCATCTTGTTCTGGAAGCGGGTAATGTACACAAGCTCTCGTTCTCTCCTTTCAAGAGGTGTGTTTGAGCCTTTTCTCGGCTTTTGTACATTCGAGAAGTGTGAGATGAAGAGTTTTTTAAACTCGTAGTAGTAGGGGATTGTTTCGGTCGGTAGATCGTTGAACCATCGAAGGAACGACTTCTTTAGGTTGGTTAGGAAGAGACGACATAATATATCGTTGTCAACCTGAGCAGACCGATCGATGACTTGAAGAAAGCTACGTGGCCGACCAGATCGTTCTTCCCCTTGAAAGGATCTAGACGCGGGATCCTTAGCTTGGATAAGGTTACCGCCTCTTTTATTTGGCTAGTAAATGCTTCCCCAGTGAGCGGCTGGACAGGTACTCGAATCCGCTCTTCCCATAGTCTATTAGCCCGTGCAGATGCACCAGTGTTGGTGTGTTGAGACTCACCTTGTCCCTCTGTCCGTTGGTTGCTGACTTGGTTGTCTTGGACAGGTGGGTTCGTAGGTGGGTGTCTTTAAGGGTGGACCCCCTGAGGTTTCGTCTCCAGATGAGGCGCCTGGTTGTTCTTCTTGGTGATTGCTGCCTGAAGGACTTTTAATTGTTCAATCATGAGAGTTATTTGTGCCCGCAACCCTTGGGCTTGTTTGTTCACGTTTGGTTGCTTGGACTCTTTATTGTGTTCTATGCGCACTATTTTTCTTTGGGAGCTTTCTCGTTCGTAGTCTTTCCCGTTTCTCATCTGCGGCATGATCCACGCTCACCACACCACCGTTTTAAATGTTGGATCTGACCTTGTCTTATTACGAATCACGCCCCGAGAGTTAGAGACGGATGAAGAAGAGGATGATGGGGAGTAGAGTAAGTCTGAAATTCACTGTTGCAAGAGTCGAGTGAGAGCCTCTTTATTTGTATTTTTAGCTCCATATTTATATGGATGCATTTTGTGCAATTACAGAAAAGAGAGAACAGTTATGAAAACTATTCTTAATGTGTTTAAAATACTAATTTTTTATATGAATTTCATGTTATATTTGCATTACAATTTGAATTTCAATTATGGCGGTGATCAGCTGACCGGTCGGCTTGACTTTGGTTGACTAAGACCACCAACCAATTAGCGATTTTGCCTTTTGATGTACAAGGCGGTCGGTGGAGGTGCTTGGTCATGCGTCGTTCCGGTTCGTCATGGATCGGTCGGTCTGTTGCAGTTGGCCGCTTCTACGTGCGTTTAGGTCTGTTGAGACCGCATGTGTGGGTCTCTTGCAGCGGAGACCGATCGAATCTTCCCTGGCCGGGCTGGTAGGATGCTCTACTTGCCTAACCTCCATTTGAGCCATCCAATGGCTTTGATGTCCAATGGCTTTGATATTCGTGCTGGTAGGATGCTCTATATTATTTTAACTTTTAAAAAGTGAAATGCACCAATTTCATGCATAGGTCAGGTGTTATGTATGTAAAAATTGAAGTTTTGGTATTATATATGTAAATACATAGAAATTTAGTGGTATGTATGTAAATCTTCATTTTGTTTTCTATTATGATTATTTAGTTCATATAATTACTATAAGTGATTATTATAAGACGAGATAATTCATATATTTTTATGTGGCGTTAACGACTTGATAAACATAATTTATTAAATTTAACATTGAGTTAATTTAATTATTAAATTTTTTTTTTAAAATTACTCTAAATTAGTCAGAATGATAGCTAAAACTAGCATGCCTTAAATGTACCTATAAAGGTAAAATTATGCTAGAAAACTTTCCTAAATGTTCCCAACAAATCACACTGCAAACATTAAGTTGTTGTCTGACAAAAATGAGATTCAAGTTATTAGAATTTAGTAAATATCATAAATCCAGAATGAGTTAAATATAAAAAATTATATGGCAACAGATTTATTAAATCTTATAAATTCAGTAAAATTGTTTCACAAGTTTTGTTAAATCCTTATAGCTCTTTCATCAAATCCCGTAAATCTCATAAATTCGTTGATTTGTGGGATTTAACATGAAATCTAGATTTATCGAATCAACGGCTTTATTTTCCCACCAAAATTGACCCGTCCGACAAAATTTAGCCTGCATTCAAGTTAAATTTGGGCTTAATGTANGATTCACAGGTGCGTGCCTGCTTCTCTGTCTCCCCCATCCCCAAGCCCATCCCTTCCCGCATCTATTCCCTGGTTACATACATCTCCATCATAATTTCTCTGTCCGCCTTTTTTTGAGTGCTTTATCAATTAATTAAGAACCCCTTTCACCTTCATCATCTGCTCTAACTCGATATAAATGAAAAGACATATTTCACGGCATCTACAGCTGAATACGATGGCTGATGTCTCCCAGCAAGTTTTCCACCAGTCCAAATTGAGTAACATGGAAAGATTCTTTTTTGCTTTCTCGTGTCCTTTTCTATTTCCAATTTCACAGGCCCACAGCCAATGAAATTGAGTTTGACAAATTTCCTAAAATAATTCTTTTTATTCTTATTGTAAAACATACATATAAAATAAAATAAAATAAAATAAAATAAAATAAAAAATGGAGTAAGTCGTCCCGCATGGCATGCCTCCATCAGGTCCCTTTTTAAAGCATCTGCACACTATTTTATTATCGTGTGCTTGATGAATTTACAGCCCCTTTGGACGAGAATTAGGTGAGAAAAACTAAATTTTGAAGTGGTGTTTATTTAAACAAATGTAGATATATTGCTGGATAAATAGGTGGAGATAAATATATGTGATCATCTTAGCTATTTTTAATAATCAATCTTTAAGATAAGAAGATGAGAAATATTGTATAAGATATGTTGTTCTAAGTTAGATTGGCAACACTGTTTAACTTAACTTTCCTTGGATTGCAATCAAAGACTATGATGTTGTTGAGGTGAAAATATATGCAAATACATATGTATGTAATGGTTCAATCTCAATTAGATTCCTGTATGATTGTCTTGCTAACATCACCGGAACCATCTTAAGTAGCAAGCAAATATTTGCTTAAGCTTGAATAATTTAAAATATTAATGAAAGGGTTGCAACATTTAGGTGGTGATACACTATATCTCTTTATAGATGTCTGCCTGATAACTCATCATATCATAATGATCGTGTTATGACTTTCATCTCCATCCCGAACCTACCACAATATGCCTGGATTGTCTCTCTTTGTTTATAATCACAAAAAAAAATAAAAATAATAATAATACCACAAATCTAATCCTCAAATTTTGTAGAATGATAACACTTCAAATTTTGTAGAATGACAACTCGCCGTATCACTTGGGCCATGCTTTCAGCAGCACCTTTAAACTTAAAATTTGGCAATCATACATAGTACTTAATATTAGTTCAGCATCCTAGAATGTGATTGATTTCAACTATATAAGGTAGATGGAATATGTTAGTTTGAAGAAAATAATGCTTAAGAAAGCTGTTTAGAAGATGATGATCAAATGTTATATAAAGTCTCGGAATAACTCATTTCATCAATTGGATCAAGACTGCTATCACCATACCTCACCTAAAGCATTTTGCTCGGATAAAATTGGGCCTCAAATCCAATGTGTAATATTAGTCAAAATCATATAACTTAATATTCATCTCACATTAAAATAGGTGGAATATGTTAGTCTCAAGGCCCCAATGTTCAAACAAAGAGGTTAATAAAAGATAGGATGGTTGAATATTACAAGTATTGAATGTTTTGCTATTTCTGGATGTGTTGATTTAAGTCCCCCTATAAGTGAGCGACATTTGGGTGGAAATTATGTGATGTCAAATCTATGATACCCTTATCATTCTATCCAACCTCTTAGCTTATGATGACCATGTCTAACTGTTGTATATGCTAGATTTTGAAGAACAAATTTGCCCAACTAGGACGAGCTTGAGATTGATGCACCTTTCAGTTTTAGAATAAAACCCGTTAAGCTAGACATAAGAAAAACTTGCCAGCTAGGTTCAAGGAGAACTCACTGGTTAGGTTTAAAGTGTATTATTCACTAGATCCAAGTCAAACCCATCAGCTGATTTCTAAAAAAAATAAGCCAACAAGTTCATGGAGAACTTGCGAGACTCGTATGGAATCCACCAAGCTGGCTAAATTTAATGGTCATCTAAACCCAAGACATATTTGGCGACTTTGATTAGGGGAATCAATGATTCCCCTGACTTGTTGTTCAAGTATTAGTCTGAGTTCCAAAACTACGTCACTTAAACTTTAATAGTGAGTTACCAATTGGCTTCACTTTGTGATTTTTATATATGTAGCTCATTTTATGATTTTTTCTATAGGGTTGAAAACCTCCATCTTCACCTATAAATAGGGGTTGTTGGTAAAGTTAGAATTGTATGATTTTGGTCTAGATTCAAATGTTAAATAACGGTTCACTGTGTCCTTACTATTTCAACATGAATGTCAGATTCGTGAGGGTGGAGAGCTGTTGGACGACTCCTTATATAACCAGTGGTGGAGAAGATTCTCCAATGATGTGGGTTCTCATTGTCTCGAGGACGAAGCCCCCATTTTATATCTTTTATGCAAGTCGTGTATCGAATGGGAGGAATTTCTGCGAGTTGAGTTCGAGTATCAAACCTTGCTTGAGTCTAGTTAGATACCTGAGCAGAGGCCCTTCCTGCGAACGAGCAGGGTGGACTTTTGAAGGGGTGCTAAACTCACCACCTCAGGAGGATAATGTGTTTGTTCGACCGTTGCTATTGGCTGTGTGGTCTTCGTTATCTCTCTCGACACCTCTGCTCGGGGTTCTGATAGAAAAATGTGACACATCCGGTGGCAACGAGTTTCACTCCTGCTCGTTCTGGCTGTCTGTGATATTTAGAACCCTACGGGAGTGTGGGCAAGGATTCCTTCGCTTGTGATCGGATTCTAGTTTCTGAGCAGATGCTTCAGGGCGTGATGGAATTCTTAGGCTCAATCAAAAGGGACTCGAGTTGGATCTCTGGGAAAGAGATGAATGCCCGAACATTATTTCTCCCACCCTCTTCTTCCCCTCTGAACTAAGGGGGATCTGGAGGAGAGGGACACTTCGAGCGTTCGCAGCGAGGGCTTCATTTGTTTTCAGAGTGTCGGGGCATTTAGTTCCTTTGGGTCGCATCTTGTACCCAGCGGAAGGCTGTGGTGAATAGACTGGGGCAAGTCAGATTTTTGGAAAGTGTCGGTCGGGTCCAACCAACCTCTTTGACACGACGGTGTTCTAGGTACAAGGATGTGTATGTCTTCCAAATGACAAGATTATCTCTACTTAGATTTGTGTTACTTATATTATGGATTGACCATTTCTTCTGAGGGTTAGTTTTAGTCTAAAGAGTTGTAAAGTATGTATATTGTACCTAACTCGATCGTGTTTTTGCTGGTGTTAGCCTGCTGCCACTCGATCGTTTCGTATTCGACGAACGAGGAGGTTGTAAGGACCATTTAGCTGTCATGATCATATTCGACCGGTAGCACAACCTCCATTACATGGGTTAGCAAGAATGAAGTTAGTCCGGTCACCGAAGATGGTGTCGTTCGGATCACCGAAGGCAACAACTCCGCCCAATTTCCTTGACTCCTTCGACCTTGTTCCTCAGTAGGTTCAGGATGAGTTTTGTTAGTTGTCTCTGCCTGGTCGTTTGTCTTAGGGTGATGGACCGAAATGAACTTCAGATCAATCCCCTATTTCTTGCATAAGTCTTTCACTCATTGATCTGCGAATCCGGCCCCATTATCGGTGATGATGACGAGTGGCAACCCATATCAACAGAGCAAATCAAATCATATGAAGTTTTAGATCGACTCTACGTTGATTTGCTTCGATTCATTTTGAAACGTAGTCGACTGCTACCATGGGAACCTCCTTTGGCCTTTTGATGGAGGAAATGACCCGAGAATATTCAAACCCCATATTTCGAACGACCAATGACTGAGTATTGGTTGTAGCTCTTAATTTGGCTGATGATGTAAGGGGGTGTATTTTTGACACTGTTAACGCCTTTTTGAGAATTCTGCAGCATCTTTCAAGAGTGTTGGCTAGAAGTAATCTTGTCGTTGCACGCGGTAAGCTAGGGTTTTCTCTCTGAAATGGTTGTCGTATTCTCCCAATGCACCTCTTTGAGCACATCTTTGACTTCGTCTTCTCTCAAACACCTCAGGTAGACCGAAGTAACATACCTCCTGAAAAACTTTCCATTGATCAACAAGTATAGGGCGCTTTAATTTTAAAACACTTTGGATCTTTGATACTTCTTTCTATTTCTCCATTCTCCAGGTAGTAGATGAATGAATCCATCCAGCTTTTAGTCCAGTCAGTTTTTATGTTCATAGCTTCTGGTTTGTTGATCGTCGACTTGGTAAGCTTTTTGGGGTTTCCTACCAAGCAGACATGTTTGGAGAGAATGACAGTTACTTGATTATCTTCCTTGCTGACGTGCTTGATACGGAAGCTCCTGAATCTTTCGATTTCCTTCCTCATCTTGGCGAGATACATGGCCATCATCTTGTCTGTGTCTTCAAATTCTCCGTTAACTTGACTCACAATGAACAAGAAATCAGACCTCACAGAAAGTCCTAATTGCCTATTTCATAAGCTGGGAGGAGTTTGACGATAAGCACTTCGTACTCATTTTGGTTGTTTATGACTTTGAATTCCATTGAGATTGACTCGTAGGATTGTTCTCCGGCCAGGCTGCACGAACCAGACCAAATCCTACTGCTGCCTGCTTGTAGACCTCGTCAACATATAGAGTCCACATCCTGTCATCATTGACATTGCTTCATCTTGTCCCTCTGGCACGGAGAAGTCAACAATCGTTTGGGCTTTGATTGCCGTCTGAAGGAAGTAGTGTGTTGAATTCATTGAACTCCACTACCCACTTTAGCAGTCGGTAGGAGTGCTCGGGTTATGTGAGTACAAACTTCAATGCATGGTCTGTGATAACCCGAATTGGATGCATCTGGAAGTATGATCGAAGTTTGACAATAGAAACAATCAAAGCAAATGTTAGTTTTTCCATACTTGGCTGTCAGGTTTTAGTGTTATGAAACACTCACTTGTGTAGTAGACTGAGTACTGCTTTCTTGCCTCCTCTCAGACCAGGATTGAACTTATAACGGCTTGTCTGACTCCGAGGTTGAGACATAGTTGTTCCGTTGGCTTCGAACTCTAGAGCCGTTGTGGTGATACCATGAAATCTTTTAAGTTCTTGTGCCCCTCCTCACATTTGGTCGTCCATTTGAAACGCTGATCTTCCATAGCACTTTAAAGAACGCCACACACTTGTCGCCCAATTTTGGGATGAAACAACTGAGTTCGGCAATCTGACAGGTTAGCCTCTGAATTTTCTTGGTACTTTTCAGAAGCGACATATCTAGGATCATCTGTACTTTTTCTGGATTGGCTTTCAGTCCTTCAGGAGTTAGTTGAAAGCCGAGGAACTTTCCAGTCGACACATCGAAGGTGCACTTGGAGGGGTTTAATCTCATATTGAATTTTTTGAGTGTTTCAAATGTCTTTTTCAGATCATCGATGGTTTTTCGGTGATTTAATTTTAGTTATAATATCATCGACATGCACCTCAACATTTTTTTTTTCTGATTAGAAAAATTACATCCATGAAGCCCTGATTGGTCACTTAAGCGTTCTTAAGCTCGATGGGCATTACATTAAAACAAAATATGCCCTGCGCGGTAATGAATGTTGTTTTCGAACTT
Organism: Phalaenopsis hybrid cultivar; assembly: GCA_002079205.1. Taxonomy (NCBI): domain Eukaryota; kingdom Viridiplantae; phylum Streptophyta; class Magnoliopsida; order Asparagales; family Orchidaceae; genus Phalaenopsis; species Phalaenopsis hybrid cultivar. The sequence continues at coordinate 201,278 of JXCR01118079.1, read as the reverse complement.
CCAGCATCTTGTTATGGAAGCGGGTAATGTACACAAGCTCTCGTTCTCTCCTTTCATGAGGTGTGTTTGAGCTTTTTCTCGGCTTTTGTACATTCGAGAAGTGTGAGATGAAGAGTTTTTTAAACTCGTAGTAGTTGGGGATTTTTTCAGTCAGTAGATCGTTGAACCATCGAAGGACGACTCCTTTAGGTTGGTTAGGGAGAGACAACATAATATATAGTCGTCAACCTGAAGCAGACCGACCGATGACTTGAAGAAAGCTACATGGCCGATCAGATCATTCTTCCCATTGAAAGGATCTAGACGCAGGATCCTTAGCTTGGATAAGGTTACCGCCTCTTTTATTTGACTAGTAAATGCTTCCCCTATGAGCGGCTGGACAAGTACTCGAATCCGCTCTTCCCATAGTCTATTAGCCCGTGCAAATGCACCGGTGTCGGTGTGTTGAGACTCACCTTGTCCCTCCGTCCGTTGGTTGCTGACTTGGTTGTCCTGGACAGGTGGGTTTCGTAGGTGGGTGTCTTTGAGGGTGGACCCCCTGAGGTTTCACCTCCAGATGAGGCGCCTGATTGTTCTTCTTGGTGATTGCTGCCCGAAGGACTTTTAATTGTTCAATCATGAGAGTTATTTGTGCCCGCAACCCTTGGGCGTTTGTGCACGTTTGGTTGCTTGGACTCTTTATTGTGTTCTATGCGCACTATTTTTCTTTGGGAGCTTTCTCGTTCGTAGCCTTTCCCGTTTCTCATCTGCGGCATGATCCACGCTCACCGCACCACCTTTTCAAATGTTGAATCTTACCTTGTCCTTTACGAATCACGCCCCGAGAGTTAGAGACGGATGAAGGAGAGGAGGATAGGGAGTAGAGTAAGTCTGAAATTCACTGTTGCAATATTTGTATTTTTAGCTCCATATTATAGGGATGCATTTTGTACAATTACAGAAAAGAGGGAACAGTTATTAAAAGTATTCTTAAAGTGTTTAAAATACTAATTTTGTATATGAATTTCGTGTTATATTTGCATTATAATTTGAATTTCAATTATGGCGGTGATCGGCTGACCGACCGGCTTGACTTTGGTTGACTAAGACCACCAACCGATTAGCGATTTTGCCTTTTGATGTACAAGGCGGTTGGTGGAGGTGCTTGGTCGTGCGTTGTTCCGGTTCGTCATGGATCGGTCGGTCTGTTGCAGTTGGCCGCTCCTACGTGCGTTTAGGTCTGTTGAGACCGCATGTGTGGGTCTCTTGCAACGGAGACCGATTGAACCTTCCTGGTCGGGCTGATAGGATGCTCTACTTGCCTAACCTCTATTCTCACGTATATCGAAATATTTATACTCATTAACTACCATGGTGGTGTGATATGACCATTCAAAAAAAAAAAAAAAAATCTCATACTCTTATATATATTTATTTTTGGCGCATTTACAGATATACCACCCAAATCCTATGTATTTACATATCAAACATGTAACTTTTGAAATTTTCATTTATTCCACAATTCTTTCATAACACATACAAAAAAGAAAAAATACATATTATTTTAACATTTAAAAAGTGAAATGCACCATTTTCATGCATAGGTCAGGTGTTATGTATGTAAAAATTGAAATTTTGGTATTAGATATGTCAACACACAGAAATTTAGTGGTATGTATGTAAATCATAATTTTGTTTTCTATTATGATTATTTAGTTCATATAATTACTATAAGGGATTATTATAAGGCGAGATAATTCATATATTTTTATGTGGTGTTAACGACTTGATAAACATAATTTATTAATCCTCAAATTAAATTTAACATTGAGTTATTTTAATAATTAACATTTTTATAAAATTACTCTAAATTAGTCGGAATGATAGCTAAAACTAGCATGCCTTAAATGTACATATAAAGGTAAAATTATGCTAGAAAACTTTCCTAAATGTTCCCAACAAATCACACTGCAAACATTAAGTTGTTGTCTGACAAAAATGAGATTCAAGTTATCAGAATCTAGTAAATATCATAAATCCAGAATGAGTTCAATATAAAAAATTATATGGCAACAGACTTAGTAAATCTTATAAATTCAGTAAAATTGTTTCGCAAGTTTTGTTAAATCCGTATAGCTCTTTCATCAAATCCCGTAAATCTCATAAATTCGTTGATTTGTGGGATTTAACTTGAAATCTAGATTTATCGAATCAATGGCTTTATTTTCCCACCAAAATTGACCGTCCGACAAAATTTAGCCTGCATTCAAGTTAAATTTGGGCTTAATGTGNAAAAGCATATGATATATGATTTTGTAATGAAATCTCAGTTAGTGCCGAGTGTTAAATGTGGGAGTGATTCGGCATGCACAATCCTTAGTCCTTACTGTTACATCTTTATTCCAATTTGGGGGATTTACATACGTACAACTTAAAAAGAAGATATTTACCTAACTCCTAAAGCTTCATTTTTCCTAGTCTACCACCTAGAGCCCAATCATAACATCAGAAATATCATTCCATTGCCCTGCGTTAACTGATGCGAGCCCATATTGCTCGCTGCTTAGCAATCGTTGCCATTGTCGCGTGATGTCATCTGTAGATGGCCAAGCAGGTATGCTAACTGTTGAAATCTTGCAACTCTCCATTTTTTCTCCTGTTACGTTAGGGGTTACCTATCACATTTGTCCTCATCGAAGATGTTTCTATACGTACAAGGAGCTAGATAACAATGTAGTGGCTATACATAACGATCAAGCTCGTTGTATTATTGATGTAGATCAAGCTTGTCGTATTATTGATGTAGAAAGTATCTTTATTAGGACGCATGATGGTACTGTGAAGAAGATGACCAATGTTAAACATGTTCCAGATATCAGAAATAATTTGTTGTCAGTTGAGGCTTTAGAGTTCAAGGGCTACAAGGTAATTATTGAGCAAAAGTTTTGAGGTTATGTCGTGGAGGAATGATTTTTATAAACGGAGATTGTCATCACAATCTTTACTATCTTTAGGATAGTAAAGTGGCTGGAATGACTATTGTTGTTGATGATTCTTCTAATGCCACTATCTTGTTGCTTATGTTGGTAGCTCATGTCGAAGAGGCTTCACTTCAGACTTTGATGAAATAATGATTGATCAAATGACCGAGCACCCGTAAACTTGATTTATACAAACATAGTGTGTTTGATAAGTAGACACATGTATATTTTGGTACTTTTATCCATAATAGAAAAGATGTTTTAGAGTATGTTTGCACAGATATTTGGAGTGTAATGAAGACAATAGTATTTAACAAAAAGAGATATCTTGTTTCTTTTATTGATGATTACTCCAGGTATGTTTGGTTGTACACCATAAAACACAAAATTGAGGTGCTGAATATTTTCATAATTTGGAAGTGGATTGAGACTGAGACTGGTAAAAAGATCAAATGTATCAGAACAGACAATGAGAGCAAATACACTTCGAATGCATTATTGAAGGAGTGCTAGATAGCTGAGATAGAGCACCAAAGCAGAAGGGGATGATAGAGATGATGAATTAGACTTTGGTATGTTATTTAGTACTGAGTTGAATAGAGTCTATTGGGCCGAGGCAATAGACTATACCTGTCACTTGGTGAACCGTCTGCCTTCTACAGCTACTGAAAGACCCAAAGGAGATGTGGTCAAGGAATCATGATAGAGATTTTGAGTGCATGAGAGTATTTCGGTGTCCAGCTTACTATCAGGTGCATAATTATAAATTGGAACCATGAGCAAAAAAGACGATCTTCATTGGCTTCATACGTGGAATCAAGGGCTTCAAGCTGCATGATCAATCAGAAATGAAGGTTATCATTAGCAGAGATCTTACATTTGACGAGGCAAGCTTTTTAAAAAATCTGGATCAAAGCAAGTGGAGAGTTCTACTGCGATCGCAAATAGACAACAAAAATTTGAGTTTGATTCAACTCCATTTGTTCCACAAAGTTTGTCTGCTCTGACTTAGGTACCTGAATCAGTTGCAGCTCAGGAGCATTTGTTGATAATGCGTAGGAGGTGGAAGAAGATTCTGAGGACTAGAATCCTGATCAGGAATCTATTGCTAGGAGCAGGACCACGTGCTAAAATGTACCAAAATTAGCTTGGTCGACGGATCACATTGCATTTGCACTTTCAGCCACATAGACAAAATTTCTTAATCACTAAAAAGAAGCGGTGGAGAGCCTAGATTGTGATATTTGGAGAGCGACGATGGATAAGAGATAGAGTATCTTCGGAACAATGATACTTTGAGGTTGGTGAAGCTTCCTCTAGGAAACAAAGTTATCAAGTACAAATGAGTGTATGCAAAGAAGAAAGGATCTCATTGATCTGATGTACGATACAAGACAAGATTAGTGGCATAAGACTTTGCACAATAAGAAGGGATTGATCATGACGAGGTGTTCTACTCAATGGTCAAACATCCCTCAATCTGTGTTTTCTTAGCACTTATAGCATTGTACAACCTAATCTTAGAACAACTTGTTGTGAAGACTGCATTCCTACACAAAGAATTGCAAAAGGAGATGTACATGTAGTAGTTGCCTTGATATAAAGTATCAAAAGAGTTGGTTTCCAACTTATAGAAGTCTTTATATGGGTTGAAGCAGCCACTACGACAGTGGTATAAAAAATTGCTCAGTTTATGAGGGGAAAAAAGTACGCGATGAGCCAGTATGATCATTGTGCATATTTCAAGAAGTTGGGCAAATAGTGAATTCATTTACTTCCTTTTATATGTTGATGATATATTAATTGCATATGTCAGTCAGATTTAAGTTGATATGATGAAGAATCAACTGTCCGAACATTTCTAAATGAAGGAGTTTGTGAAGCTTGCAAAATTCTTGACATGATTCTCAAGGGCAAGAAAGCTGGAAAGGTTTAGTTTTTGCAAGGATTTTATGTTCGGAAGATGCAGAAGAAATTTGGGGTTGATAACTTGCAAACAAGTGAGTCTACCAATTGCATTGCACTTTTAGTTGAGTCAGATCAATGTCATAAAGATGGCCAATAAAGGAAAAATATGCGATCAATTTTTTATACTAGTGCAACGGTAGTCTGATGTATGCCATGATTTATAGTAGACTAGACATTGCACAAGCAGTTAGTGTTGTGAGGAGGTTCATGCGTGAACCATGAAAAAAATATTTGAAGGTTGTGCAGAGTATAATGAGATATTTGAAAGGTACAGTTGATTTTGTTTTGGCGTTGAAGAGACGATTTTCTATTGTAGATTTGTGAGTAGGCTACACTAACTCAGACTATGCGGGTTATATGAAATGACAAGGATCTATGACTAGCTATTTACACATTGACAGGAGGTTAGTTGAAGATTGGTTCTTCAGTCTACAGTTATTTTTTTTTACCATGGAGGGTGAGTACATGATAGTCACATAGTGATGAAGAAAGCTATATAGATGCAAAGCCTTTAGATGACTTAGGAATTGATCAGGAGTTTCTGATGGTGTTTTCTATAATCAAAGTGCAATATTCTTGGTCACAAATAAAGTTCATCATGCTCGTATCAAGCACATTGATGTGAGGTACTACATTATTCGAGACTTGATTGATGACATCAAGGCTCTGTTGAAGAAGATAGATACGAAGGAGAATCCAAGTGATATACTCACGAAGGTACTACAATTCAGAAGTTCACATACTACAAGAGTTTCGTGAACATCCAAGCTCATAACTTATTTCCTAGTCAAACATTTTGAAGAATTATGCAAGGCTTGATCCCTTCGGAAGGGGGGTTTGTAGGCAATCATATTAGTGCAAATGAACTAGAGTTCGAAGCTCATTTGATCATCTCTCCTTTATCTGAAAATAAGCGATGAGGTGAAAATTTTTGTATTTATGGCTTTATTGTAATTAGGGGTAATTTGGTCTTTTGGTTTTGTTTACTTATATGTCCTAATCCTTCTTTATAAAAGGGACTTGAGGTTCATGAGAGAGTTGAGGTGAGAGGCATGGTGAGAAGTGTAGAAGTTGTGACTCCAAGCTTTTTTATTTCCCCTCATTCGGTGCCAGTGAAATTTCTCTCTCTGTAGACGTATGCAAATCAATTCAACTACATAAATCCTTTGTGTTTGATTGTTGACGTGTGAATTTCTACATTTCTGCATTGCTTTCACATATCACTCATCGCATTGCTTCTGAATACTCCAATCTTTATTGATGTTGAACTTAGTTGCTTCCTCTATGAAATCCTTGCAACAAATAATACCACTCCAGTTGTGCTAGGAGTCTTCGTTGAACTCTGAGCAGGTTACTTCTTCTTTTTCGAGCATCTGAAGTGATTTAGTTGGCTCTCAACCAAATACTGATGTTCTCAATTTTTTTTACTTTTTCCGTCAGAACTCAAGTCAATCAAGCAATTCTTTAACACCAAAGAAGAAAGAGCATTATTGTTCTTTTCTCATTCTTTATAAATATACATGGACATCTATTTTTCATTAGCTTGTGCTAACTATTGTACACTTTGTATGCCTTTTGCATGTGTACCGAGTTTGAGACTTACACATTAGCATATTATGAAAGTTTTTCCTTGCAGGGCGTTGTATCTAACAGGGAAGAGCTTAGTGATTATTTAAACTGATACATTTTCTGCAGTTGCTCCTTAGCTCTCCTCCCACCCTATTTGACCATTTATTTGTTGCACGAGATAGCCCAAACTAACCTTTATTTTATAGTTTTTAGATTTTCTCTATGTAGTTTTAGAGTCCCTTAGGAGAGTCTATACTGGAAGTAAGATACGAGCATGAGTCCTAGAGTTTGGAGAAATGATTGTGTGGAGAGGACCATGAACTATTTGCTCGTGGCTGACACCTTAATTCCAAAATTATAAATTTGTTTTATAGTTCTAGGATTGGGTATGTATATACAGAGTCTGCCACCATTTTTCTTTTATGGTATTATAGTCAGTCCATTGACACCCAACCTCTAATTATGTTAAATTTGAGTGTGATTCTTTTTTGCACCTCTAGGTATTCACTCTTTATTATGTTTGTGCTTTGTTTAGACATGATCATGACTAGTCTCTTTAGGATAAAATCTTTGTTGTAAAAGAGAAACATGNGCCCACTCTTTCATCATAAAGCTTCCGGACGGCTATGATTCACAGGTGCGTGCCTGCTTCTCTGTCTCNTCCAGCGCACGAAACTCTGTGAGTTCGCCCATCATTACACGCAACTCCTCCTACGGCCGCTCCCCCTATTCGAGACGCCTGTCCGACTTCTCCACCACCGATTTCACTCATTCCTTCGACCCTGTTCACTACCGGTCGGGGGAGAAGGTAGGANAGGCCCACAGCCAATGAAATTGAGTTTGACAAATTTCCTAAAATAATTCTTTTTATTCTTATTGTAAGACATACATATAAAATAAAATAAAATAAAATAAAATAAAATAAAATAAAAAATGGAGTAAGTCGTCCCGCATGGCATGCCTCCATCAGGTCCCTTTTTAAAGCATCTGCACACTATTTTATTATTGTGTGCTTGATGAATTTACAGCCCCTGTGGACGAGAATTAGGTGAGAAAAACTAAATTTTGAAGTGGTGATTATTTAAACAAACGTAGATATATTGCTGGATAAATAGGTGGAGATTATTAAGATAAGAAGATGAGAAATATTGTATAAGATATGTTGTACTAAGTTAGATTGGCAACAGTGTTTAACTTAACTTTCCTTGGATTGCAATCAGAGATTATGATGTTGTTGAGGTGAAAATATATGCAAATACATATGTATGTAATGGTTTAATCTCAATTAGATTCCTGTTTGATTGTCTTGCTAACATCACCGGAACCATCTTAAGTGGCAAGCAAATATTTGCTTAAGCTTGACTAATTTAAAATTTTAATGAAAGGGTTGCAACATTTAGGTGGTGTACACTATATCTCTTTATAGATGTCTGCCTGATAACTCATTATATCATAATGATCGTGTTATGACTTTTATCTCCATCCCGAACCTACCACAATATGCCTGGATTGTCTCTCTTTGTTTATAATCACAAAAAAATAAGTAATAAATAATAATAAAACCCCACCACAAATCTAATCCCTACAATTAATTCAAATNTGATTGTCTTGCTAACATCACCGGAACCATCTTAAGTGGCAAGCAAATATTTGCTTAAGCTTGACCAATTTAAAATTTTAATGAAAGGGTTGCAACATTTAGGTGGTGATACACTATATCTTTTTATAGATGTCTGACTGATAACTCATCATATCATAATGATCGTGTTATGACTTTCATCTCCATCCCGAACCTACCACAATATGCCTGGATTGTCTCTCTTTGTTTATAATCACACAAAAAAAAAATAATAATAATAATAATAAAACCCCACCACAAATCTAATCCTTACAATTAGTTCAAATTTTGTAGAATGATAACTCTTCAAATTTTGTAGAATGACAACTCGCCATATCACTTGGGCCATGACTTTCAGCAGCGCCTTTAAACTTAAAATTTGGCAATCATACATAGTACTTAATATTAGTTCAGCATCCTAGAATGTGATTGATTTCAACTATATAAGGTAGATGGAATATGTTAGTTTGAAGAAAATAATGCTTAGCAAAGCCATTTAGAAGATGATGATGATCAAATTTTATATAAAGTCTTGGAATAACTCATTTCATCAATTGGATCAAGACTGCTATCACCATACCTCACCTAAAGCATTTTGCTCGGATAAAATTGGGCCTCAAATCCAATGCGTAATATTAGTTCAAAATCATATAACTTAATATTCATCTCACATGAAAATAGGTGGAATATGAGTCTCAAGGCCCCAATGTTCAAACAAAGAGGTTAATAAAAGATAGGATGGTTGAATATTACAAGTATTGAATGTTTTGCTATTTCTGGATGTGTTGATTTAAGTCCCCCTATAAGTGAGCGACATTTGGGTGGAAATTATGTGATGTCAAATCTATGATACCCCTATCGTTCTATCCAACCTCCTAGCTTATGATGACCATGTCTAACTGTTGTATATGCTAGATTTTGAAGAACAAATTTACCCAACTAGGACGAGTTTGAGATTGATGCACCTTTCAGTTTTAGAATAGACTCGTTAAGCTAGACATAAGAAAAACTTGCCAGATAGGTTCAAGGAGAACTCACTGGTTAGGTTTAAAGTGTATTATTCACTAGTTCCAAGTCAAACCAATCAGCTGATTTCTAAAAAAATTAAGCCAACAAGTTCATGGAGAACTTGCGAGACTCATATGGAATCCACCAAGCTGGCTAAATTTAATGGTCATCTAAACCTAAGACATATTTGGCGACTTTGATTAGGGGAATCAATGATTCCCCTGACTTGTTGTTCGAGTATTAGTCTGAGTTCCAAAACTACGTTACTTAAACTTTTATAGTGAGTTACCAATTGGCTTCACTTTGTGATTTTTATATATGTAGCTCATTCTATGATTTTTTCTATAGGGTTGAAAACCTCCATCTTCACCTGTAAATAGGGGTCNAGCGCCTTTAAACTTAAAATTTGGCAATCATACATAGTACTTAATATTAGTTCAGCATCCTAGAATGTGATTCATTTTAACTATATAAGGTAGATGTAATATGTTAGTTTGAAGAAAATAATGCTTAGCAAAGCCATTTAGAAGATGATGATCAAATTTTATATAAAATCTGGAAATAACTCATTTCATCAATTGGATCAAGACTGCTATCACCATACCTCACCTAAAGCATTTTGCTCGGATAAAATTGGGCCTCAAATCCAATGCGTAATATTAGTTCAAAATCATATGACTTAATATTCATCTCACATGAAAGTAGGTGGAATATGTTAGTCTCAAGGCCCCAATGTTCAAACAAAGAGGTTAATAAAAGATAGGATGGTTGAATATTACAAGTGTTGAATGTTTTGCTATTTCTGGATGTGTTGATTTAAGTCCCCTTATAAGTGAGCGACATTTGGGTGGAAATTATGTGATGTCAAATCTATGATATCCTTATCATTCTATCCAACCTCTTAGCTTATGATGACCATGTCTAACTGTTGTATATGCTAGATTTTGAAGAACAAATTTGCCCAACTAGGACATTGATGCACCTTTCAGTTTTAGGATAGACTCGTTAAGCTACACATAAGAAAAACTTGCCAACTAGGTTCAAGGAGAACTCACTGGTTAGGTTTAAAGTGTATTATTCACTAGATCCAAGTTAAACCCATCAGCTAATTTCTAAAAAAATTAAGCCAACAAGTTCATGGAGAACTTGCGAGACTCATATGGAATCCACCAAGCTGGCTAAATTTAATGGTCATCTTAAACCAAGACATATTTGGCGACTTTGATTAGGGGAATCAATGATTCTCTCGACTTGTTGTTCGAGTATTAGTCTGAGTTCCAAAACTACGTCTCTTAAACTTTTATAGTGAGTTACCAATTGGCTTTACTTTGTGATTTTTATATATGTAGCTCATTCTATGGCTTTTTCTATAGGGTTGAAAACCTCCATCTTCACTTATAAATAGGGGTCGTTGGTAAAGTTAGAATGATTTGGTCTAGATTCAAATGTTAAATAGCGGTTCACAGTGTCCTTACTATTTCAACATGAGTGTCAGATTCGTGAGGGTGGAGAGCTATTGGACGACTCCTTATATAACCGGTGGTGGAGAAGATTCTCTAATGATGTGGGTTCTCGTTGCTTGAGGACGGAGCCCCCATTTTATATCTTTTATGCAAGTCGTGTATTGAATGAGAGGATTTTCTGTGAGGTGAGTTTGAGTATCAAACCTCACTTGAGTCTAGTTAGATACCTGAGGAGAGGCCCTTCCTGCGAACGAGCAGGGTGAACTTTTGAAGGGGTGCTAAACTCACCGCCTCAGGAGGATAATGCATCCGTTCGACCGTTGCTATTGGTTGTGTGGTCTTCGTTATCTCTCTTGACACATCCTCTGCTCGGGGTTCTGAGAGAAAAATATGACACCTCCGGTGGCAACGGGTTTCACTCTTGCTCGTTTTGGTTGTTTGTGATATTTTGAACCCTACGGGAGTGTGGGCAAGGATTCCTTCACTTGCGATCACATTCTACTTTCCGAGAAGATGCTTCAGGGCGTGAAGGAATTCTTAGGCTCAATCAAAAGGGAGTCGAGTTGGATCTCTGGGAAAGAGATGACTGCCCGAACATTATTTCTCCCACCCCCTTCTTCCCCTCTGAACTAAGGGGGATCTAGAGGAGAGGGACACTTCGAGCATTCGCGGTGAGGGCTTTCTTTGTTTTCAGAATGCCGGGGCATTTAGTTCCCTTGGGTCGTATCTTGTACCCAGCGGAAGGCTGTGGTGAATAGACTGGGTCAAGTCAGATTTTTGGAAAGAGCCGGTCGGGTCCAACCAACCTATTCGACGCGACGGTGCTCTAGGTACAGGGATGTGTGTCTTCCAAATGACAAGATTCTCTCTATTTAGGTGTGTCAGTTGTTACTTATATTATGGATTGATCATTTCTTCTGAGGGTTAGTTTCAGTCTAACGTGTTGTAAAATATGTATATTGTACCTAACTCGATCAAAGTGTTTTTGCGGGTGTTAGCCTGCTGCCACTCGATCGTTTCGTATTCGACGAACGAGGAGGTTGTAAGGACCATTTAGCTGTTATGATCATATTCGACCGGTAGCACAACCTCCATTACATGGGTTAGCATGAATGGAGTTAGTCCGGTCGTCGAAGATGGTGTCGTTCGGATCACCGAAGGCAACAACTCCTCCCAATTTCCTCGACTCCTTCGACCTTCTTCCTCAGTAGGTTCAAAATGTGTTTTGTTAGCTGCCTCTGCATGATCGTTTGTCCTAGGATGATGGACCGAAATGAACTTTAGATCAATCCCCTATTTCTTGCATAAGTCTTTCACTCATTGATCCGCGAATCGGGTCCCATTATCGGTGATGATGACGAGTGGCAGCCCATATCAGCAGAGCAGATCATATCATATGAAGTTTTAGATCGACTCTACGTTGGTTTGCTTCGATTCATTTTGAAAAGTAGTCGACTACTACCACAGGAACCTCCTTTGGCCTTTTGATGGAGGAAATGACCCGAGAATATTCAATCCCCATATTTCGAACGACCAATGACTGAGTTTTGGTTGTAGCTCCTAATTTGGCTGATGATGTAAGGGGGTGTATTTTTGACACTGTCAACGCCTTTTTGAGAATTCTGCAACATCTTTCAAGAGTGTTGGCTAGAAGTACTCTTGTCGTTGCACACGGTAGGCTAGGGTTTTCTCTCTGAAGTGGTTGTCGTATTCTCCCAATGCACCTCTTTGAGCATATCTTTGACTTCGTCCTCTCTCAAACACCTCAGGTAGACCGAAGTAACAGACCTCCTGAAAAACTTTCCATTGATCAACAAGTATAGGGCGCTTTAATTTTAAAACACCTTGGATCTTTGATACTTCTTTCTATTTCTCCATTCTCCAAGTAGTAGATGAATGAATCCATCCAGCTTTTAGTCCAGTCGGTCTTTATGTCCATGGCTTCTGGTTTGTTGATCGTCGACTTGGTAAGCTTTTTGGGGTTTCCTCCCAAGCAGACATGTTTGGAGAGAATGACAGTTACTTGATTGTCTTCCTTGTTGAGGTGCTTGATACAGAAGCTCCTGAATCTTTTGATTTCCTTCCTCATCTCGATACATGGCCATCATCTTGTCTCTGTCTTCAAATTATCCGTTAACTTGACTCACAATCAACAAGAAATTAGACCTCATAGGAAGTCCTAATTGACTATTTCACAAGCTAGGAGGTGTTTGACGATAAGCACTTCGTACTCATCCCGGTTGTTTATGACTTTGAATTCCATTGAGATTGACTTGTAGGAGTGTTCTCTGGCTAGGCTGCACAAACCAGACCCAATCCTACTGCTGCCTGTTTGGAGACCTCGTCGACATATAGAGTCCACATCCTGTCATCTTTGACATTCCTTCATCTGTCCCTCTGGCACAGAGAAGCCAGCAATCGCTTGGGCTTTGATTGCTGTCTGAAGGAAGTAGTGATGTTGAATTCATTGAGCTTTACTACCCACTTTAGCAGTCGGTAGGAGTGCTCGGGTTATGTGAGTACAAACTTCAATGCATGGTCCGTGATAACCCGAATTGGATGCTTCTGGAAGTATGATCGAAGTCTGAAAGTAGAAACAATCAAAGCAAATGTTAGTTTTTCCATACTTGGCTGCCCGGTTTCAGTGCTATGAAACACTCGCTTGTGTAGTAGACTGAGTACTGCTTTCTTGCCTCCTCTCGGACCAGGATTGAACTTATAACCGCTTGTCTGACTCCGAGGTCGAGACATAGTTGTTCTGTCGACTTCGAACTCTAGAGCTGTTGTGGTGATACCATGAAATCTTTCAAGTTCCTGTGCGCCTCCTCACATTTGGTCGTCCATTTGAAACGCTGATCTTCCATAGCGCTTTAAAGAACGCCACACACTTTTCGCCTTATTTTGGGATGAAACAACTGAGTTCGGCAATCTGACAGGTTAGCCTCTGAATTTTCTTGGTACTCTGTAGAAGCAACATATCTAGGATCATCTGTACTTTTTTGGATTGGCTTTCAGTCCTTTAGGAGTCAGTTGAAGGCTGAGGAACTTTCTGGTCGACACCCCGAAGGTGCACTTGGAGGGGTTTAATCTCATATTGAATTTTTTGAGTGTTTCAAATGTCTTTTTCAGATCTTCGATGGTTTTTTGGTGATTTAATTTTAGTTATAATATCATCGATATACACCTCAACATTTTTTTTTATTAGAAAAATTACATCCATGAAGCCTTGATTGGTCACTTAAGCGTTCTTAAGCTCGATGGGCATTACATTAAAACAAAATATGCCCTGCGCATTAATGAAGTTTGTTTTCTAACTTCCAGCATCTTGTTCTGGAAGCGGGTAATGTTTCATGAGGTGTGTTTGAGCCTTTTCTCGGCTTTTGTACATTCGAGAAGTGTGAGATGAAGAGTTGTTTGAACTCATAGTAGTTGGGGATTGTTTCGGTCGGTAGATCGTTGAACTATCGAAGGAACGACTCCTTCAGGGTGATTAGGAAGAGACGACATAATATATCGTTGTCACTTGAAGCAGACCGACCGATGACTTGAAGAAAGCTACGTGGCCGATCAGATCGTTCTTCCCCTTGAAAGGATCTAGACGCGGGATCCTTAGCTTGGATAGGGTTACCACCTCTTTTATTTGGCTAGTAAATGCTTCCCTTGTGAGCGGCTGGACATATACTCGTATCCGCTCTTCCAATAGTCTATTAGCCCGTGCAGATGCACCAGTGTCGGTGTGTTGAGACTCACCTTGTCCTTCCGTCCGTTGGTTGCTGACTTAGTTGTCCTGGACAGGTGGGTTCGTAGGTGGGTGTCTTTGAGGGTGGACCCCCTGAGGTTTCGCCTCCATATGAGGCGCCTGATTTATTCTTCTTGGTGATTGTTGCCCGAGGGACTTTGAATTGTTCAATTATGAGAGTTATTTGTGCCCGCAACCCTTGGGCCTGTTTGTGCACGTTTGGTTGCTTGGACTCTTTATTGTGTTCTATGCACACTATTTCTCTTTGGGAGCTTTCTCCTTCATAGTCTTTCCCGTTTCTCGTCTGTTGCATGATCCACGCTCACCGCACCACCTTTTCAAATGTTGGATCTTACCTTGTCTTTTACGAATCACGCCCTGAGAGTTAGAGACGGATGAAGGAGAGGAGGATAGGGAGTAGAGTAAGTCTGAAATTCACCGTTGCAAGAGTCGAGTGAGAGCCTATTTATTTGTATTTTTAGCTCCATATTTATAGGGATACATTTTGTACAATTACAGAAAAAAGGAAATAATTATGAAAATTGTTCTTAATGTGTTTAAAATACTAATTTTTTATATGGATTTCATGTTATATTTGTATTACAATTTGAATTTCAATTATGGCGGTGATCTGCTGACCGACCGGCTTGACTTTGGTTGACTATGACCACCAACCGATTAGCGATTTTGCCTTTTGACGTACAAGGCGGTCGGTGGAGGTGCTTGGTCGTGCGTTGCTCCGGTTCATCATGGATCGGTCGGTCTATTGCAGTTGGGCGCTCCTACGTGCGTTCAGGTCTGTTGAGACCGCATGTTTGGGTCTCTCGCAGCGGAGACCGATCGAATCTTCCCTGGTCGGGCTGGTAGGATGCTCTACTTGCCTAACCTCCATTTGAGCCGTCCAATGACTTTGATATTCGTGCTGGTATTATGATTTGAACATTCCAAAAAAAAAAAAAAAATCTCATAATCTNTTGAACATTACAAAAAAAAAAAAAAATCTCATAATCTTATATATTTTTATTTTTGGCGCATTTACGGATATACCACCCAAATCCTATGTATTTACATATCAAACACGTATCTTTTGAATTTTACATTTATTCCACAATTATTTCATAACACCAAAAAAAAAAAAAACACACACACACACAATTTTAACTTTTAAAAAGTGAAGTGCACCATTTTCATGCATAGGTCAGGTGTTATGTATGTAAAAATTGAGGTTTTGGCATTATATATGTAAATGCATAGAAATTTAGTGGTATGTATGTACATCTTAATTTTGTTTTCTATTATGATTATTTAGTTGATATAATTACTATAATTATAAGGCGAGATAATTCATATATTTTTATGTGGCATTAACGACTAGATAAACATAATTTATTAATACTCAAATTAAATTTAACTTTGAGTTCATTTAATTATTAACATTTTTTTTAAAATTACTCTAAATTAGTCGGAATGATAGCTAAAACTAGCATGCCTTAAATGTACCTATAAAGGTAAAATTATGCTAGAAAACTTTCCTAAATGTTCCCAACAAATCACACTGCAAACATTAAGTTGTTGTCTGACAAAAAATGAGATTCAAGTTATTAGAATTTAGTAAATATCATAAATCCAGAATGAGTTAAATATAAAAAACTATATGGCAACAGATTTATTAAATATTATAAATTCAGTAAAATTGTTTGACAAGTTTTGTTAAATCCTTATAGCTCTTTCATCAAATCCCGTAAATCTCGTAAATTCGTTGATTTGTGGGATTTAATAATCAACGGCTTTATTTTCCCAAAATTGACTGTCTGACAAAATTTAGCCTGCATTCAAGTTAAATTTGGGCTAAATGTGTCACCGGAGAGCCCCTAAAAAAAGCAATTGCTAGAAAATTGTCTTTCAAAAAGAAAAGTTTTAAAAGATAGAAAGTAAATGTGAAGAATTAGAGAAATGCAACCCACTCACTGTAGAGTTCAAATTTTCAATTAAGATGTCTTGAGTTTAAGGTTTACTATAAGCTTGTTTATGCACTTTCAATTAAATTTGCTCAAATTAGAAGAAAATGATTAATAATGATTTTCTTCTCTAATTGTGAGTTGAGATAAAAAGTGAATGTTATAAGGGAGAAAATATTTCATCTGCCGACAACAGTATGAACTGTTTCATGCCGTGCTTATGGCGACATGGTACATAGCCATGATATCGCCTGAAGGTGCAATTATTTTCTGGTGACAATGAGAGGAGCAATAAAGGCTGAAATGGGAATGGAGAACACTAGATTGAACAGTTAAAAGATGGTCCAACAATTAGGATTGCAACTGTTAAATAATTAAGTATATTTAATTTTTTATATATTTCTATACATGACAATAAAAAAAACATAGACTATTATTGAAAATTGACCTTGACGTTTTCCTAATTAATTTTGAAGCATATAATAAATTAAAAAGTTAAAAAAGGTTACATAATTTAGCTTTAACATACCTGCAGTCCCTCGCAAGCTAACGATAGCGGTGATNCAACAGTATGAATTGTTTCATGCCGTGCTTATGGCGACATGGTACATAGATTGCATCATGTCTTGTCAGACGGACTTTGTGCCATCCATGCTATCGCCTGAAGGTGCAATTATTTTCTCGTGACAATGAGAGGAGCAATAAAGGCTGAAATGGGAACGGAGAACACCAGATTGAACAGTTAAAAGATGGTCCAACAATTAATTAGGATTGCAACTATTAAATAATTAAGTATATTTAACTTTTTATATATTTCTATACATGACAAAAGAAGAAAACATAGACTATTATTGAAAATTGACCTTGACGTTTTCCTAATTAATTTTTAAGCATATAATAAATTAAAAAGTTAAAAAAGGTTACATAATTTAACATACCTGCACTCCCTCGCAAGCTAACNCAACAGTATGAATTGTTTCATGCCGTGCTTATGGCGACATGGTACATAGATTGCATCATGTCTTGTCAGACGACTTTGTGCCATCCATGCTATCGCCTGAAGGTGCAATTAGTTTCTCGTGACAATGAGAGGAGCAATAAAGGCTGGAATGGGAATGGAGAACAGCAGTTTGAACAGTTAAAAGATGGTCCAACAATTAGGATTGCAACTATTAAATAATTAAGTATATTTAACCTTTTATATATTTCTATACATGACAAAAAAAAACATAGACTATTATTGAAAATTGACCTTGACGTTTTCCTAAGTAAGCATATAATAAATTAAAAAGTTAAAAAGTTTACATAATTTAGCTTTAACATACCTGCACTCCCTCGCAAGCTAATGATAGCGGTGATTGATGGTGGCGCAGGTTGGGGAGAGGGGATTACAGCTATCGGGCGGGCAGAAACAGCGGATCGCAATTGCGAGGGCGATGCTGAAGAATCCAGCGGTACTGCTGCTTGATGAAGCGACGAGCGCGCTAGATTCGGAATCCGAAAAACTTGTACAGGAAGCATTGGATCGGTTCATGATCGGCCGCACCACGCTCATAATCGCCCACCGCCTCTCCACCGTCCGCAAGGCCGACCTCGTCGCCGTTATTCAGCAGGGGAGTGTGGCGGAGCTTGGCACCCACGAGGAACTCATGGTGCGGGCAGACAATGGGCTCTATGCTCGCCTCATCCGCCTACAGGAGCAGGCTCACGAAACCGCGCTCATCAACGCCCGGAAAAGCAGTGCTCGGCCATCCAGCGCACGAAACTCTGTGAGTTCGCCCATCATTACACGCAACTCCTCCTACGGCCGCTCCCCCTATTCGCGACGCCTGTCCGACTTCTCCACCACTGATTTCACTCATTCCTTCGACCCTGTTCACTACCGGTCGGGGGAGAAGGTAGGGTTCCGTGATCAGGCAAGCTCGTTCTGGCGGCTCGCCAAGATGAACTCCCCAGAGTGGGCTTACGCCCTCGTTGGCTCCGTTGGCTCCATGCTATGTGGCTCCATGAGCGCATTCTTCGCCTATGTCCTTAGCGCGGTACTCAGCGTCTATTATGCCCAGGACTACGCTTATATGCGACGTGAGATCGCCAGGTACTGCTACCTCCTTATTGCCGTCTCCTCGGCCGCTCTGCTATTCAACACGCTGCAACATTTCTTCTGGGACNCGCATTCTTCGCCTATGTCCTTAGCGCGGTACTCAGCGTCTATTATGCCCAGGACTACGCTTATATGCGACGCGAGATCGCCAGGTACTGCTACCTCCTTATCGCCGTCTCCTCCGCCGCTCTGTTATTCAACACGCTGCAACATTTCTTCTGGGATGTGGTAGGCGAGAACCTAACCAAGAGGGTCCGGGAACAGATGTTCTCCTCTTTTCTCCGGAACGAAATCGCCTGGTTCGACCGCGATGAAAATTCGAGTTCCAGGACGGTAGCTAGACTCTCACAGGACGCCCATAATGTGAGGTCCGCCATCGGGGATCGGATATCAGTGATAGTGCAAAACATTGCGCTCCTGCTCGTCGCCTGCACGGCAGGGTTCGTCCTTCAGTGGCGCCTTGCCCTCGTTCTCATCGCCGTATTTCCCGTCGTAGTCGCCGCTACCGTGCTACAGGTGCGTTAATCTTGATCATGCTCTACAACCTTTTATTCCCCGGATAATTCATCGAGCAATTTGGCAACCGCAGAAAATGTTTCTCAAAGGCTTCTCCGGGGACTTAAAAGGCGCACACGCTCGGGCCACGCAAATCGCCGGGGAGGCAGTGGCGAATGTACGGACGGTTGCGGCATTCAATTCGGAGGCCAAAATCACTGAGATTTTCACGGCAAACTTGGAGGGCCCGCTGCGGCGGTGCTTCTGGAAAGGCCAGATTGCCGGGAGCAGCTACGGCGTTGCGCAGTTCCTCCTCTACGCTTCCTACGCTCTTGGGCTATGGTACGCGGCTTGGCTGGTGAAGCATGGGATCTCCGACTTCTCCAAAACCATCCGGGTCTTCATGGTCCTAATGGTATCCGCGAACGGCGCTGCCGAGACACTGACCCTCGCTCCAGACTTCATCAAAGGTGGTCAAGCCATGCGTTCCCTGTTTGAGGTCATCGACCGCAAGACCGAGATCGAACCCGACGACAAAGAGGCACCCCAGGTGCCGGAGCGCCTCCGCGGGGAGGTGGAGCTCAAGCACGTGGACTTCGCCTACCCATCGCGGCCGGATTTCCCAGTACTCCGCGACCTCACTCTGCGTGCCCGCTCTGGCAAGACCCTTGCACTGGTTGGACCCAGCGGATGCGGGAAAAGCTCCGTCATCTCACTCATCCAGCGTTTCTACGACCCAAACANAGAGGCACCCCAGGTGCCGGAGCGCCTCCGCGGGGAGGTGGAGCTCAAGCACGTGGACTTCGCCTACCCATCTCGGCCGGATTTCCCAGTACTCCGCGACCTCACTCTGCGTGCCCGCGCTGGCAAGACCCTTGCGCTGGTTGGACCCAGCGGATGCGGGAAAAGCTCCGTCATCTCACTCATCCAGCGCTTCTACGACCCAAACTCCGGCCGGGTTCTGGTGGACGGGCGGGACATTCGCAAGTATAACCTCCGAACGCTGCGGCGGGTGATGGCGGTGGTGCCGCAGGAACCGTGCCTGTTCGCCGCCACCATTCACGACAATATTGCGTACGGGCGAGAGGGGGCGACGGAAGGTGAAGTCATCGAGGCAGCAACTGCGGCAAACGCTCACCGTTTCATATCTGGGATGCCGGAGGGGTACCAGACGTGGGTAGGGGAACGCGGGGTGCAGCTCTCAGGAGGACAGCGGCAGCGGATCGCCATTGCGCGGGCGCTGCTCAAGAAAGCGCCGGTGTTACTGCTCGACGAGGCTACAAGTGCGTTGGACGCAGAGTCGGAGCGGTGCGTGCAGGAGGCGCTGGATCGAGCCGCCGCCGGCAGGACCACTGTCATGGTAGCCCACCGGCTTGCCCTGGTTAGAGGTGCTCAAACTATCGCAGTTATTGAGGAGGGGAAGGTTGTGGAGCAGGGATCACATTCTCACCTGCTAGCACAGCATCCAGATGGCTGCTATGCTCGGATGCTGCAGCTGCAGCGTTTGTCGCACGGGATTGTGTTGGGTGCTGCTGTGGCTGGGCAAATTTCAGTTGCATCTACGAGTGCAAGGGAGACCGAGTAGTCATCCGTTGCCCGAGGAATTTTGAACGTCAACGGTGTAATCTACTGTTCCGTTTTTCTTTTTCCTTTTTTTTTTTCTTTACTAATGGTTAAAATATTACTTGCATTTGGAGTGCTATAGAGAAATGCTACATGCAATGTAGGTTTTTTTTTTGGTTTCTATTGTTTGATGTAACACAAATAGAGACTAAAAGCATATGATATATGATTTTGCAATGAAATCTCAGTTAGTGCCGAGTGTTAAATGTGGGAGTGATTCGGTATGCACAATCCTTAGGGTCCGTTTGGCGCAACTTATTTGGTGTGGTGTCGTTTTGAAAACGCACCTGAACTGTTTGGGTAAAGTGCGTTTTGACAGCTTATGGGTTTTGAAAACGCTGAAAGCAGCGTTTTCACACCGCACCTATATAGGTGCGGTGGGTGCTTTCTGGCAGCAGTCTGACTTTTTCAAAAAAAATAAAAATTTGTAATAGACACCACACATAGCTTATCAGCATATTATTCAATAAGCTACAGCTGCCCCAAACAGACCCATAGTTCTTACTGTTACATCTTTATTTCAGTTTGGTGGATTTGCATACATACAACTTGAAAAGAAGATATATACCTAACTCCTAAAACTTCATTTTTACCAGTCTACCACCTAGAACCCAATCATAACATCAGAAATATCATTCCATTGCCCTGCGTTAACTGATGCGAGCCCATATTGCTCGCTGCTTAGCAATTGTTGCCATTGTCTCGTGGTGTCATCCGTAGATGGCCAAGCAAGTATGCTTACTATTGAAATCTTGCAACTCTCCATTTTTTTCTCCTGTTACGTTAGGTGTTACCTATCACATTTGTCCTCAACGAATGTGGTTCTATACGTACAAGGAGCTAGATAACAATGTAGTGGCTATACACAACGATCAAGCTTGTCGTATTATTGATGTTGAAAGCATCATTATTAGGACGCATGATGGTACTGTGAAGGAGATGAGCAATGTTAAACATGTTCCAGATACCAGGAATAATTTGTTGTCAGTTGGGGCTTTAGAGTTCAAGGGCTACGAGGTAATTATTGAGCAGAAGTTTTGAGGATATGTCGTGGAGCAATGATTTTTATGAACGGAGATTGTCATCACAATCTTTACTATCTTTAGGATAGTAAATTTGTCAGAACGACTGTTGTTGTTGATGATTCTTCTAATGTCACTATCTTGTTGCTTATGATAGTAGCCCGTGCCGAAGAGGCTTCACTTCAAGCTTTGATAAAAAAATGATTGATCAAATGGCCGACCACCTGTGAATTTGATTTATACGAACATAGTGTATTTGATAAGTAGACATGTGTATATTTTAGTACTTTTATCCATAATAGAAAAGATGTTTTAGAGTATGTTTACACAGATATTTGTAGTGTAATGAATACAACAGTTTTCAGCAAGTGGAGATACCTTGTTTATTTTATTGATGATTACTACAGGTATGTTTCGTTGTACACCATAAAACACAAAATTGAGGTGCTGAATATTTTCATAATTTGGAAGTGGATTGAGACTGAGACTGGTAAAAAGATCAAATGTATCAGAACAGACAATGAAAGTGAATACACTGCGAATACATTCTTGAAGGAGTGCCAGAGAGCTGAGATAGAGCACCAAAGCAGAAGGGGATGATAGAGATGATGAATTAGACTTTGGTATGTTATTTAGGACTGAGTCAAATAGATTCTATTGGGCCGAGGCAATAGACTCTATATGTCACTTGGTGAACCGTCTGCCTTCTGCAGCTACTGAAAGATCTCAAGGAGATGTGATCAAGGAATCATGATACATATTTTGAGCGCATGAGAGTATTTATGTGTCCAGCTTACTGTCGGGTGCAAAATTATAACTTGGAACCATGAGCAAAAAAGACGAGCTTCATTGGCTTCATACGTGGAATCAAGGGCTTCAAGCTGCATGATCAACCAGAAATGAAGGTTATCATTAGCAGGGATCTTACGTTGGACGAGTCAAGCTTGTTAAAAAATTGGGACTCAAAGCAAGTGGAAAGTTCTACTGCGAACGCAGATAGACAACAGAAATTTGAGTTTGATTCAACTCCATTTGTTCCAGAAAGTTTGTCTGCTCTAACTTAGGTACCTGAATTAGTTGCAGCTCAGGAGTATTTGTTGATAATGAGTAGGAGGAGGTGGAAGAAGATTCTGAGGACGAGGATCCTGCTCAGGAATCTATTGCTAGGAGTAGGACCACATGCTAAAATGTCCCAAAATTAGCTTGGTCGACGGATCACATTGCATTTGCACTTTCAGCCACAGAGATAAAATTTCTTAATCACTAAAAAGAAGCGGTGGAGTGCCTAGATTGTAATATTTGGAGAGCAACGATGGATGGAGAGATAGAGTATCTTCGGAACAATGATACTTTGAGGTTGGTGAAGCTTTCTCTAGGAAAGAAATTCATCAAGTACAAATGAGTGTATGCAAAGAAGAAATGATCTCATTGAGCTGATGTATGGTACAAGACAAGATTAGTGACAAAAGACTTTGCACAACAAGAAGGGATTGATCATGACAAAGTGTTCTACTCGATGGTCAAACATCCCTCAATCTGTGTTTTCTTAGCACTTGTAGCATAGTTTTGAAGACTACATTCTTACACAAAGAATTGCAAAAGGAGATGTACATGTAGCAGTTGCCTTGATATGAATTATTAAAAGACTTGGTTTCCAACTTATAGAAGACTTTATATGGGTTGAAGCAGCCACCACGACAGTGACATAAAAAAACTTGATCAGTTTATGAGGGGAAAAAAAGTAGAAGATGAGCCAGTATGGATCATTGTGCATATTTCAAGAAGTTGGCAAATAGTGAATTCATTTACTTCCTTTTACATGTTGATGATATGTTGATTGCATCTGTCAGTCAGATTTAAGTTGATATGATGAAGAATCAACTGTCCAAACATTTCTAAATGAAGGAGTTTGTGAAGCTTGCAAAATTCTTGACATGATTCTCAAGGACAAGGCAGTTGGAAAGGTTTAATTTTTGCAAGGAGCTTATGATCGGAAGATGCAGAAGAATTTGGGGTTGATAGCTCGATCAAACAAGTGAGTCTACCAATTGCATCTCACTTTTACTTGAGTTCAGATCAGTGTCATAAAGATGGCCAAGAAAGGAAAAATATGCGATCAATTTTTTATACTAGTGCAACGATAGTATGATGTATGCCATGGTTTATAATAGACTAGACATTGCACAAGCAGTTGGTGTTGTGAGCAGGTTCATGCGTGAACCATGAAGAAAATATTTGAAGGTTGTGAAGAGTATAATGAGTATCTGAAAGGTACAATTGATGTTGTTTTGGTGTTGAAGAGATGATTATTTATTGCAGATTTGTCAGTAGGCCACACTGACTCAGACTATGTGGGTGATATGAAATGGCGAGGATCTATGACTAGCTATTTGCACATTGACAGGAGGTCCAGTCAGTTGAAGATTAGTTCTTCAGTCTACTGTTTTTTTTTTTACTATGGAGGGTTACACATTGACAGGAGGTCCAGTCAGTTGAAGATTGGTTCTTCAGTCTACTGTTTTTTTTTTTTAATATAGAGAGTGAGTACATGATAGTCACATAGCGATGAAGGAAGCTATATAGATGCAGAGCCTTTGGATGACTTAGGAATTGATCAGGAGTTTTTGACGATGTTTTGTATAATCAAAGTGTAAAATTTTTGGCCACAAATCAAGTTTATCATGCTCGTATCAAGCACATTGATGTGAGGTACTACATTATTCGAGACTTGATTGATGACATCAAGGCTCTGTTCAAGAAGATAGATATGAATGAGAATCCAGGAGATATACTCACGAAGGTACTACTAATCCAGAATTTCACATACTACAGGAGTTTGATGAACATCCAAGCTCAGGACTGATTGCCTAATCAAACATTTTGAAGAATTGTGCGAGGCTTGATCCCTTCATAAGGGGGGTTTGTAGGCAACCATATTAGTGCAAATGAACTAGAGTTTGAAGCTCATTTGATCATCTCTCCCTTATCTGAAAGTAAGCGACGAGGTGAAAATTTTTGTATTTATGACTTTATTGAAATTAGGGGTAATTTGGTCTTTTGGTTTTGTTTACTTATATGCTCTAATCTTTCCTTATAAAAGGGGCTTGAGGTTCATGAGAGAGTTGAGGTGAGAGGCATGGTGAGAAGTGTAGAAGTTGCAACTCCAAGCTTTTTTCTTTCCCCTCATTCGGTGCCAGTGAAATTTCCCTCTCCGTAGACGTATGCAAATCAACTCAACTACATAAATCCTTTGTGTTTGATTGTTGTCGTGTGAATTTCTACATTTTCGCATTGCTTTCGCATATCACTCATCGCATTGCTTCTGAATACTCCAATCTTTATTGATGTTGAACTTAGTTGCTTCCTCTATGAAATCCTTGTAACAAATAGTACCACTCCAGTTGTGCTAGGAGTCTTCGTTGAACTCTAAGCAAGTTACTTCTTCTTTTTCGAGCATCTGAAGTGATTTAGTTGGCTCTCAACCAAATACTAAAGTTTCTCAATTTGTTTCACTTTTTCCGTCAGCACTCAAGTCAATCAAGCAAGTCCTTAACAACAAAGAAGAAAGAGCAATATCGTTTTTCTCTTATTCTTTATAAATATACATAGACATCTATTTTTCATTAGCTCGTGCTAACTGTTGTACACTTTGTATGCCTTTTGCATGCGTTACCGAGTTTGAGACTTGCACATTAGCATATTATGAAAGTTTTTCCTTGCAGGGCGTTGTATCTAACAGAGAAGAGCTTAGTGATTATTTAAACTAATACATTTTCTGCAGTTGCTCCTTAACTCTCCTCCCACCTGATTTGACCATTTATTTGTTGCATGAGATAGCCCAAACCAACCTTTATTTTACAGTTTGACTCTTTTTTTAGATTTTCTCTATATAGTTTTAGAGTCCCTTAGGAGTGTCTATACTGGAAGTAAGATACAAGCATGAGTCCTAGAGTTTGGAGCAATGACAGTGTGGAGAGGACCATGAACTATTTGCTTGTGACTCATACCTTAATTCCAAAATTATACATTTGTTGTATAGTTCTAGGATTGGGTATGTATATACAGAGTCTGCCACCATTTTTCTTTTCTGGTATTATAGCCGGTTCATTGACAACCATCCTCTAATTATGTTAAATTTGAGTGTGATTCTTCTCTCTAGGTATTCACTCTTTATTATGTTTGTGCATTGTTTAGACATGATCACGACTAATCTCTTTAAGATAAAATCTTTGTTGTAAAATATAATCTTGAATGCTTTATCTTAATAAAATTTAGAATTAAATTTGTAAGATTTTAACATCAACAATTTTATTTTCTATCTTTATTTTCTTGCATGGCCTTCAGGCCAATTTTAAAACAATCATAAAATTTATGAATATATATAGGGCTTCCACGATTAGGTTGTTTTAGATAATTTCATACATGTTCGATAACCAGAGGAAAGTACTCATGCTTTTCATTCTAACGTGTCAAAATATATTTTACATGATTAGGTGGTTGTCTATTAGGTCATAGAGTGTTAGAGGCTCTCTCGATCCAGACAAAGATTGT
The DNA here is from genome assembly GCA_002079205.1 of Phalaenopsis hybrid cultivar. Lineage (NCBI taxonomy): Eukaryota > Viridiplantae > Streptophyta > Magnoliopsida > Asparagales > Orchidaceae > Phalaenopsis > Phalaenopsis hybrid cultivar. The sequence goes on along the minus strand of JXCR01118079.1, from coordinate 175,203 downwards.
AAGTTTTTTGTGAGGCAGCTTAGCTTTATAGCTGAGTTGTTCATTTATCTTTCTTGCTATATAGGTTTTCTATCCATACTCCTGGCAGGTATAAGCCTATATTTTACCTTTTTTATCTAGATAATATTATAAGAGCATGAATTTTTTTTTTCTTTAACTTCAGATCTACTTGATTGCTTCAGACGATGCAACACATGAGTTGTTGACGAAGTGATCCCCAATTTTGTTGGGATGAGTGCCTTCATGGCTTAACAGATCCAGGTTCCCAATAATTTGGTAGGACAGGTTCATGGAGCCCCGACTAGGTTATCTCTATCTGTTTACATTTTTTTTCATTTACCTGTTGATCTGCAACTTTTGGTATGGTTATTTTCTTTGTGAAATCTTTAGTAAGCGTGTATTATAGGCCCTCGACTCAGCGGTGTTTACCCACTAGGTCATGATGATTCACCTTTTGTTTGGTGACCTAGATCTACTCTGATGACTAGAGGATCTCCCCCATACATGGATCATCGAAAATCTCCTTGGATGCCTATATTTCAGGATTACTTTAAGCCAACATATTACCTGCTATCATGAGTTTTTTTAGTATTCCATGAGATGTAATTCAACTCGATGATACATTGTCTTGAGAGGTATCTTTGAACTTAGAATAAGATGAATTTGATTTTTTTTTTTATGTTTGATTATCAAGATCTTTTTAAGGAATCTTTCTCGTATATTCTCTAGGATCGGGTATAGTTTGATTTACTTTAGACCACTCTTCTATGGTTCATGTTACAAGGATTTTCTTTGAATATAAATATCTTCACAGCTGCTCTTATTTTGTTTTTTCTTTGCTTTTGTCCACCTTCAACCTATTATTTCTTCCTTTGTTTCTTTAACCAAAGGTGTCCTATAGAGGGGATCTAAAGTGGATGAGATGTCATTTTGGCTAAAACAAAAATGGGGTGCAACTACCACCATATTCAATTGATGGGTTTTTTTTTGGCAATTCCATTACAAGTAAATTCACTAATTACTTTGGATGCACAGTCAAATCAATAAACCCACTATGTTGTTCCCATTTTTTGCTTTACCAATCTCATAAAAATGCTTGTGTATCATAAATTTTGATGTCATTTCTCACCCTCATTTAGCTTATAAAGATCACATAGATATATCACATTCGTAAATCAAAAGTTTAAGTTAGGGTGCATTTGGGGCGTCAGTATGGTGGTGATATGGTGATGTATCGTAATTTTTCCTATTTTGCAAAACTGCGTTTTGACTGCGTTCTCAAAAAACAGTAGCTGAAAACTACGTTTTCCTACAATANTGTTAGAGGCTCTCTCGATCTATACAAAGATTGTAAGTTTTTTGTGAGGCAGCTTAGCTTTATAGCTTAGTTATTCATTTATCTTTCTTTCTATATAGGTTTTCTATCCATACTCTTGGCGGGTATAAACCTATATTTTACCTTTTTGATCTAGATAATATTATAAGAGCTTGAACATTTTTTTTCTTTAACTTCAGATCTACTGGATTGCTTCAGACGATACAACACATGAGCTGTTGACAAAGTGATCCCCAATTGGGTTGGGATGAGTGCCTTCACGGCTTAATAGATCCAAGTTCCCAATAATTTGGTAGGACACGTTCATGGAACCCCGACTAGGTTATCTCTATTTGTTTATATTTTTTTTCGATTTACCTGTTGATCTGCCACTTTTGGTATGGTCATTTTCTTTGTCAAATCTTTAGTAAGCGTGTACTATAGGCCCTCTTGACTCAGCGGTGTTTTCCCACTAGGTCATGATGATTCACCTTTTGTCTGGCGACCTAGATCTACTCTGATGACTAGAGAATCTCCCCCCTACATGGATCACCGAAAATCTCCTTGGATGCCTATATTTCAGGATTACTTTGAGCCAACATATTACCTTCTATCATGAGTTTTTCTGAGTATTCTCCGTGATGTAATTCAACTCGATGATACGTTGTCTTGAGAGGTATCTTTGAACTTAGAATAAGATGAATTTAACTGTTTTTTTTATTTGATTATGAAGATCTTTTTAAGGAATCTTTCTCGTATATTCTCTGGCGTCGAGTATGGTTTGATTTACTTTAGACCACTCTTCTATGGTTCATGTAACAAGGATTTTCTTTGAATATAAATATCTTCACAGCTGCTCTTTTTTTGTTTTTTCTTAGCTTTTGTCCACCTTCAACCTATTATTTCTTCCTTTGTTTATTTAACCAAAGGTGTCCTATAGAGGAGATCTAAAGTGGATGGGATGTCATTTTGGCTAAAACAAAAAAGGGGTGCGACCACCACCATATTCAATTGATGGGGTTTTTTTTTGGCAATTGCATTACAAGTAAATGCACTAATTACTTTGGATGGACAGTCAAATAATTAAACCCACTATGTTGTTCCCATTTTTTGCTTTACCAATCTCATAAAAATGCTTGTGTATCATAGATTTTGATGCCATTTCTCACCCTCATTTAGCTTATAAAGATCACATATATATATCACATTCGTAAATCAAAAGTTTAAGTTAGGGTGCATTTGGGGCATCATCATGGTGGTGATATGGTGATGTATCGTAGTTTTTTCTGTTTGACAAAACTGTGTTTTGACTGTGTTATCAAAAAATAGTAGTTGAAAGTTTTGTTTTCCCACAATACCTGATTACCTGCATGGCTGCTAGAAACAGCGGTCTGACTTTTTTCTTTTTTTTTGTATTAGCCATTGCAGTTTTTTGAACAGTAGTTTTACAGTTGTTTCTTTAAACAACTGCAGCTACCCCCAACAGACCCTTAGTCTTCCACCATAAAAAAAGCTTTATTATGTCTAACCATCCACCACTCCTTAAATTTCTAGTATTTTTCTTGAAAGTCTTATTTTTATTTTTCTCATTTAATCAATTAGATGTTTAATACATATATAGATTATTTAAATATATATTTGTTTTTATTCTTTTTAAGATAAAAATGTGCACACCTTTGACATTGTATATTTTGTACATCATCTGACAATCTTTTGAAAATATTTTGGTCAACTTTTGATAAATAATCTATTTTTTCCTCTCTCATTTAAGCATAGAAAAATGAAAACTGTGTTTTTTTTTTTTTACATTATTTAATTATTTTCTCAAGCTAATTCAAATTGTATCCTAAAAAAAATGCTAAAAGTTTTTTTTCTCACGTGAGCCGTGAGTTTTATCAATGAAAAAAATCTATTTAAAAATCCAATTACCGATGGATTTAGACACATTTCAATGGTTTTTTTTTATATATATAGATATCTATAACTATATTTTATCTAGATATCTATACTATATTTAAATGTAATATGTGATTTCATTAAGAATAAATTTTAACGTTAAAGCATTATAAAATAATCATTTTATCAACATTAATCCCGATGCAATGTTCGAATGAAAAATTTCAGAAATTAAATCTAAGACGGTTTGGACTCTAATTTCAACAAAGTTATAGTCGAAATAAATATTTCTACAAAATAAGCCTAATGATAATGACAATTGATCCAGGTCTAATCAAGCTCAAATCAAACAATTAAAATGCATCGAAATAATTCATGATGACATTTAAAGGACTGCAATTGACCCAAGTCTACCTTTGCATAACATTTGCTCAGGTTACAAGTTATAATTATCTCACAAAATATGCTGAAATGTTGCAATTTAAATTTCAATTGCTATAGATCTTATTTTCAAAGAGAGATTCTGATGTTGGGAACAAACCGCTCACAGTTCTACGAGTTATAAAACATGGAATGAGAAATTGGTAACCNTGTTAGAGGCTCTCTCGATCTATACAAAGATTGTAAGTTTTTTGTGAGGCAGCTTAGCTTTATAGCTTAGTTGTTCATTTATCTTTCTTTCTATATAGGTTTTCTATCCATACTCCTGGCGGGTATAAACCTATATTCTACCTTTTTGATCTAGATAATATTATAAGAGCTTGAACATTTTTTTTTCTTTAACTTCATATCTATTGGATTGCTTCAGAAGATGCAACACATGAGCTGTTGACAAAGTAATCCCCAATTGGGTTGGGATGAGTGCCTTCATGGCTTAATAGATCCAGGTTCCCAATAATTTGGTAGGACAGGTTCATGGAACCCGTACTAGGTTATCTCTATCTGTTTATATTTTTTTTCAATTTACCTATTGATTTGCCACTTTTGTTATGGTCATTTTCTTTGTCAAATCTTTAGTAAGCGTGTACTATAGGCCCTCTTGACTTAACGGTGTTTACCCACTAGGTCATGATGATTCACCTTTTGTCTGGTGACCTAGATCTACTCTAATGACTAGAGAATCTCCCGCTACATGGATCACCGAAAATCTCCTTGGATGCCTATATTTCAGGATTACTTTGAGCCAACATATTACCTTCTATCATGAGTTTTTCTGAGTATTCTCCGTGATGTAATTCAACTCGATGATACGTTGTCTTGAGAGGTATCTTTGAACTTAGAATAAGAAGAATTTGACTGTTTTTTTTTATTTGATTATGAAGATCTTTTTAAGGAATCTTACTCGTATATTCTCTGGCGTCTAGTATGGTTTGATTTACTTTAGACCACTCTTCTATGGTTCATGTAACAAGGATTTTCTTTGAATATAAATATGTTCACAGCTGCTCTTTTTTGTTTTTTCTTAGCTTTTGTCACTATAGAGGGGATCTAAAGTGGATGGGATGTCATTTTGGCTAAAACAAAAAAGGGGTGCGACCACCACCATATTCAATTGATGGGTTTTGTTTTTTTGGCAATTGCATTACAAGTAAATTCACTAATTACTTTGGATGGACAGTCAAATCAATAAATCGACTATGTTGTTTCCATTTTTTGCTCGACCAATCTTATAAAAATGCTTGTGTATCATAGATTTTGATGCCATGTCTCACCCTCATTTAGCTTATAAAGATCACATAGATATATCACATTCGTAAATCAAAAGTTTAAGTTAGGGTGCATTTGGGGCGTCGGTATGGTGGTGATATGACGATGTATCGTAGTTTTCCTGTTTGGCAAAACTGCGTTTTGACTGCGTTCTCAAAAAATAGTAGCTGAAAGTTGTGTTTTCCCACAATACCTGATTACCTGCATGGCTGCTAAAAACAGCGATCTGACTTTTTTTTTTGTATTAGCTATTGCAGTTTTTTGAACAGTAGCTTCACAGTTGTTTCTTTAAACAACTGCAGCTACCCCAAACAAACTCTTATCTTCCACCATAAAAAAAGCTTTATTATGTCTAACCGTCCACCACTCCTTAAATTTCTAGTATTTTTCTTGAAAGTCTTATTTTTATTTTTCTCATTTAATCAATTAGTACATATATAGATTATTTAAATTTATATTTGTTTTTATTCCTTTTAAGATAAAAATGTGTACACCTTTGACATTGTATATTTTGTACATCATCTGATAATCTCTTGAAAATATTTTGGTCAACTTTTGATAAATAATCTATTTTTTCCTCTCTCATTTAAGCATATAAAAATGAAAACTGTGTTTTTTTTACATTATTTAATTTTTTTCTCAAGCTAATTCAAATTATATCCTAAAAAAATTGCTAAAAGTTTTTTTCTTACGTGAGCCTTGAGTTTTATCAATGGAAAAAATCTATTTAAAAATCCAATTTCAGATGGATTTAGACACATTTCAATGGTTTTTTTTTATATATTGATATATATAACTATATTTTATCTAGATATCTATACTATTTTTAAATGTAATATGTGATTTCATCAAGAATAAATTTTAAGCATTACACAACATGAATCCCGATACAATGTTCGAATGAAAAATTTTAGAAATTAAATCTAAGACCATTTGGACTCCAATTTCAACAAATTTATAGTCGAAATAAATATTTCTACAAAATAAGCCTAATGATATGACAATTGATCCAGGTCTAATAAAGCTCAAATCAAACAATTAAGATGCATTGAAATAATTCATGATGACCTTTAAAGGACTGCAATTGACCCAAGTCTACCTTTGCATAACATTTGCTCAGGTTACAAGTTATAATTATCTCACAAAATACGCTGAAAAGTTGCAATTTAAATTTCAATTGCTATAGATCTTATTTTCAAAGAGAGATTGTCTGATTTTGGGAACAAACCAATCACAGTTCTACAAGTACATGGAATTTGTTCAATTCTGAAGGTATTTTGGCAATTTTGCTTTTAAATATGAATTGAAGAAATGTTTGCATCTTCACATATAACCACGTCAGGCTGCCATCAACAAACAGTTTAAGAGAACCATATTTTCTTAGAGTTCCTTTGATTGCTAGAGGTTCATGATATTGTATCTTTCCATTATAATCTTGGATGATTTACATGCATACCACTCGATTCTTATGAATTTACAAATCTACCACCTAAACTTCAATTTTACATCCGCACCACCTTACCCTTGCATGAAAAGGGGTTATTCTACATTTTAGAAGTTAAAATGGTGGTGGTATTTTGATGTGATGTATAAGTTTTGGGTGTTATAAATGTAAAAAATGTAAAACTTAGGTGTCTGATATGCAAATACATTGGAATGGTGTAGTATGTATAAAAATGACCCTAATTAAAAATATATATATATAAAAAAAAACTAAAAAACTAAAAAAAGTTATATAAAATTTATAAGACAAAATTACAATCAAGATATAATATTTGGGTTTTGATGTAAGGTGACTTGAAAAAGTTCATATAAAATATAAGGAAATAAAACTGCAATGCATTTTGACTGCTTATCAAAACATATGCTAATGCACGTGTTACAACAAGTCCCTTCTAACTGCTTTTGTCTAGAGCTTCTGATACATTGTTTTCCAAGTCCTGAGATGCTAGCTTTTAAATCCGAGTAAAAAGCGACCGAAATTACTTAATTTTAAATTCTATATGGCCATAGACAAGTAGAAATACAGCAAATTAGTCAGCTTGTTTATGAAAATATGTTGCAAATATTTACAACCTTAACTTTCTCAGCATAAACCCAACAATACATAATTTCAACCAGAAACGAACAGAAAACGAAAATAGCACACCAAAATTATTGCAAGTGATGTAATAAATAACAAACAAGTTTACAAAAGAAACAAGCACACTTACATATCTAATAATCATGCCATTCAACCAATCTAGCAAATCCGGCTCAAACTTTTGACATGAAAAGAAGAAAGATTGAAGGCGATTCGCAGGCAGCGGCTAAGGTTTTGATCTCTCCTCTTCAATGAATGAAAGAGTATAATTGATCCTTGAGAAGTTAGTTGGCTGCCACTAGCTACATCCTGGAAGCTCCAAAGTTGCTTCTGAGGACTCGTCTAAGTGTCTTTCCAGCTGGGGACTTGGGAATAGATTGAACAAAGGTCACCCTCCTAATTTTCTTGTATGGAGCCACCTACAATTATCATATCGCAAGG
>JXCR01118079.1:138440-167712 GCA_002079205.1 Phalaenopsis hybrid cultivar | reverse complement strand
CTCATTTTTAGCGCAAATGTTAGAGCCCATGGGTGAGGGTCACACCATCTCTCTAGATGGCCCATCTATGCTCATAATTATCACACAATAACCAGGATTAAGATTACACTAGCAATTCTAGAAAGGTTCTTTTAATAAATGAGGCCATTAGGAAAACTCCTTAAACAGTCAAAGTTGTGTCGCTTGGGTAATCAAGGAAGAACTGTATGTATCTGTGTAGATTCATTTGGAATTTTAAAAAATTGTATATATCGCAGCTGTTTCACCCAATTGCAGCAACCATTTAATCCCCTTGCTCTGCAAAAAGGGGTTATGATCCTAATATTGGATACTTGATTCTTTATTTTGGGAATCACTTATTTTTTGGAAAGATTAATCAAATTCCATTTGCTACCAGAGCTTAGTCTTCGCTTTTTATTTGTTTAATCAATCTCTTTTATCCATCAAAAAACCATACTTGCATCAGTTGTTCCAGAGTGTAAACTAAAAGGAGACTAAAATACTATACTAGTGATTAATCAAATTAATATGGAACATAAAACTTAACCCATTAATAACAGCCACTACAGTTTTCTACATTAATATGCTTTTCAAGTATTAATAGTGGGACTAAACTCAACACCCATATTTTCTGTTGTTGGCGGGTGAGAAAGAACTACTAGCTAGCTAGTGGATTTTGAAGGTCTCTTTTGGTGTAAATATTTTATAAGCGAATACTTCCGGTATTTGTAAATGGGTAAAGTCAAGGACTATTTACTATAGTTTGGAGCTTAAAATCAAAACATAAAGAAAAAAAGAAAGGAAAATTTTTGTTTACAAGTTATATGATGAATATCAAAACAAGTCAATCTGAGAATCATCACCACACAACAAAACAATCCTATTTTTCATCATAATCATCTCTGATATAATAGTCTTCATCACCCTCAAGTTTTTCTTTTTTTCTTTTTTTTGAATTATCTAGTGTGGGCTCTGAAAATTTGAAAAGGGCCCCAGGACTTGTCAAGAGCTTAACGCGGTGTTTGTTAAGTTCCGGGTCGAATTTTCAAAAGGCAGATGAGATAGTAGATATGACACTACCCAGAGATTTCACGCTCATTTTGTGAGGACTTTAAGATTTGGGGTTCGAGGTTTCTCATAGGCGCAAGCCCCTATGGTTATTTATCCCTTCCGAGGGAGAACACTTTCAATTAAAGCTAGTCGCCAAGTATTCAGACTTAGCATATCTAAGCAACAAATTTGAACCATGTCAAACCCGTCATGCTTGCAGAGAATTGAATTCAATAATTGAAATAATTGAATTTGAAATAGACTTTGAGACAAAATTTTAAAATAGACCTCTCTGATTGAAATCTTCGATCAATGCGTCTATCATTGGGGAAATGATTATCTTTCAACCTTATCAACTCTGTCTCGCTTATAGAGAATCGGGTTCAATAGCTGAAATAATTGAATCTGAAATAGACTTTGAGATAGAATTTTAAAATAGACCCCTCTGGTTGAAATCTTCGATCAACACAACCATCATCGGAGAATCGCTTATTTTTAAATACTGTCAACTCTAACCCACTTACAGAGAATAAGATTTATAATATATATTATTTGAGTTTTGAAAATAAACTTTAATTTTTTATTTTTGAAATAGGCCCCTCTAGTTGAGATTTATTATCAACCCGACCATCATCGGGGAATGATTATTTTTGAATTCTTTCGATTTATCTTGCTTACAGAGTATCGAGTTCAATAATTGAAATAATTAAGTTCAAAATAAAATTTGAAGCATAAATTTCAACCCCTTCGGTTGAAATATTCAATTAGTTGGGTCATCATCAGGGAATGATTGAAATTTATATATCATTAAGAGCACTAGTCCTGTTAACTCTAGTGCTCATGAAGAGACGGATCAGAGTGGCTCAGCGAGGGCTCAATCTTCTCGAATCTTGGATTGGCCAAAGTGTAGGACTTACAACCTTGCCCTATAGGCAAGGTAGCCCATTGCCGGGCAGCATTCTCAGATGCTTAAGCTTAAATATTTAGAGACACATCGGAGCACGTATTGATATTTTATATTGTTGTTCGTGTAGATTTTTAAATAGCTTGACACACATTTTGAGGCATATTCTCTGAGCTTAAATTTTTTTTTTACCGCACAAGCTCTTCAGAGGAATGATTGCTTAAACATCATTAAGAACATTAGTCTTATCAAATCCAATCCTCTTGAAGAGGATGATCATACTAGCTCAGTCGAGGCTTAATCTTGTAAACTTCAATCCCTATAGGGAGGAGAATCGAACTGGCCAAAGTGTGAGACTTACTACCTCGCTCTATAAGCAAAGCGCCTAGCCGAGAGCGTATGCATTTACATATATTTAAATTTAACATTTAAAAAATTAGATTTATGTAAAGCTTTGATATATATGCATGCATGCTTCCCAAGATAAATTATATATTTGCTAAAGCATGCAGTTAACCCGCACAACATTCTTAGACAGTTAAATTTAGTGAATCGAGACGAGCAGTAGAGAATGTGTGGGTGTTTTATATTGCTAGTTTGAATAGATTTTTAAATAACTCAACACATAGTTGAAGGCATATTGGTTTGAGTTTAGGGAATTATTTTACCCACGCAGCATTTTCGGACCTAGTGATTAAGTAATTAGCATGTTGGTCAGAGCGTATACAGGAATTTCATATTTATCAATTTTGTCTGACTTTTATGAGATTTTTAAAGCTATTTGCATGTGTAAATTATCACTAAAACAAGTGCAGTTATTTTTACTTTAAGCTTGTGGTATCGCTTTTCGTTTGCTTGTGAATTTGTGGTTGTGGATCTGGTGACAAAGAAAATATTCCAGATTTTGATTGTATATTTGGAATTATGTATATCTCCCATACTTAGCTCCCATTTGAATGTCCAGGTAGACTCCTCCACAATTTTTATTCGAGCTCGTTGACGAGTCGTTGAGTCCCTGTGAGCATGTAGGTTCTATTCATTTCTAATTAGGTCATACAAGATGATTTATATACTCTTTTTAGCCTTTAATATGTAGCTTAAAAGCTTTCAATCGGATTGCATGTTGGTCCAATCACAATGGCCATTTCAAACGTGTCATTAGCTTTAAACCTTTCAGGCGACGAGATGGTTTTAACGCACTTCCTGCACAATGCCACATGCATTGCTCTGTTGATCTTGATTTCGTTGTTGTGTTGTCGGTGAAGTAGGTTCAAAGTGGGCTGAGGTGTAGAGGTGGTTGTTTGTCGGAAGAGATAGTGAGCTTGTGCGGAGAGGGAGTGGCTGGGTTTCTTGCATGAAGTGTAGGTGATGGAGAGGGCTCCCAGGGAAAAAGCGGAGTAGTGGTTGCCGTACTTGGGTTGTGCGGGCCGAGAGGAGAGGGATGGAAGGCTCGGATCTGTGTGCCGTGAAGGCGAAGCGAGGAGGCTTTGTGGGGGAGACGGGCCGCTACAGATGAGCCAAGATGAGGCCGCTGGATGTGGCGGATGAGCTCCTGGCGGGTGAGAAGAGGTTCAGTGGGGAGCAGCGTGGGATGTTAAAGAACAGGCGATCGAGCTGCTGCGCAGGAGAAAAATTTGGGTGCCAAGTTATATTAACGTTAAATCCGCATTGTATCCTCTTTATATTGCCTATAATCTCGATATAACCTACCTGAACTTACAAATAAATTTCGCGCTTCTGTTTTCACATATTTGTAGGTTACATATATGTTACATAGAAATTACGTGGATGTTACAGAGGATATAACATGAATATAATGTGAATATAATGCGAATATAACCTTCATTATGTAAGCAGCGCTGCGTATGTCTTACGTACGCAAATTTTTTCCGTTACGCAAGGTGTGGTGGTGATGCGCAGGATATGAAAGAACAGACATTTCGGTCTAAATTGCAAATTTTATACCGGTGGTTTGTCTACTTCATTCGTGATCTTTTTGATCATATGAGACACCTCTTATAGTAACTTTTACACTTCAGACACGCTTGCATGATTTGTTTTATGACCGGACGTGATTTGAGCAACTTCGCCGATAATCAAGATGATTTGAGCTTAAATTCTGCTTATCATGCCAAAAAATTGTCGTTGTCATCTGTTCACTCTTTTCAACTATGAAAGACTTATCTTTATGCTTTTTGATGTTATGAACACAACGACGGAATCCGATTTGTAATTCTTGACGAACATCGAGACATTTCACATTTGATCGTGCAGTGTCACATTCTTCCTTTGTCGCTCTCACCATCTCCAATCGACTCATCTTGTGGAGTATATATGAGGGTCAACATCTACAAACATGATTGCCCAGACGAAAATTCCTTTTTTTTTTCATAGATTGATCTTGAATGTGGTTGATTCTTTCATATAATCAACTAGCTCACATAATGAAAGTCCAACAAAAATAATTAAAGAAAATATATAAAAAAAACCAAACCAACCAAAAAACCATCTGCTATGCAATATAGCCCACAATGCTCACGTCGCACTCTTTTGTCCACTTGCGCTTTTCCATGCTAATGGCGCAGAAGGTGCGCACCATTACCCCATGTGCTGTGACTCATGATAGTAGTTATTGATAAGTATGATTTTTAGCTTCTAGTTGCCAGTTCAAAATTATATATGTACTTTTGATTTGTTATTTGGGTGGGATAAATTTTCTCTTTGGGGATAAATTTGGTGAAGCAATGCAGGTAGTGGAGCCAACTTAAATTTTCTATTTTGAGCTTCATTTAATCCATTGATCAGACTTAGGATCATAGGAGCAGTGCATACAATCATAAATTTGTTAGGTAATATGGAGACCTGGTCTACCGAATTTAATTAGCTTCTTAATTAAGTATTCCACCTACCGCTCACCTACCACACCCATCTACCGCTCACCTACCACATCCCACTTACCGCACACCTACCTCCCACCTACCGCTCTCCTGATTTCTATAAATAGCCTCCTTTAGCTTAAAGGAGATGCCAAGCCTCAAGCCAAGCAAAGCCAATCAAGGCTAAGCCAAGTCCTCTTGAGACCTAAGAGAAAAGAGAGGAAGGGAGAGAGACAGAGGAAGGGAGAGAAGAAAATAGAGATTTTTTTGTAAACATCGAAACGCTCGACGATGTAATTTCTCAAAGAAATAAAATTCTCTGCAACTCTGTGAATGTAGGCAAATTTGCCAAACCACGTAAATTTGTGTGTCGCTCTAGTGTTTTTCTGTGTGAGAATTTTCTCGTTCCATTTTTTACTTTATTGTCGTCGTTTTTCACAAAAACTAGTATCAGAGATTTGAGTTCGAATCTAAGGAAGAACGATGGGCGGAGACGAAGTAATGACATCGAGGATCAAGAAGTTCAATGACACGGATTTTACTTACTGGATGCAGATAGAGAACTACCTCTATGGGAAGAAACTTCATCTTCTGTTACTGGGAAAGCGATCAGAAAAGATAGACGAGGCGAAATGAAATCTGTTGAATCGATAGGTTCTAGGGATTATACGATTAACCTTGTCGAGAACAGTTGCCCACAACGTCATCAAGGAGAAGACTATTGCAGATCTCATGGCAGCTTTATCAGGTATGTATGAAAAGTCATCGACGAATAACAAGGTGCATTTGATGAAAAAAGTTATTCAACTAGAAGATATTGGATGATGTCTATGTTGCTTAACACCTGAATGATTTCAATACTATCATAAATCAATTGTCGTTTGTTGAAATTGATTTTGATGATGAGATACGTGCACTGATATTGTTGGTTTCATTGTCAAATAGCTGGGAAATCATGAAGATGACAGTTAACAGTTCTGCAGGTAAATCCAAGCTGAAATATGATAATATTCGTGATTTGATTTTGGCTGAGGAGGTGCGCATGAAGGATTCTGGCGAGGCCTCGTGTTCAAGTTCGGCGCTGAATGTTGATTCTAGATGGAGACCACATGATAGAAACTGAAATAAAAGAAGATCAAAATCAAAGTTTGGTCAGCAGACAACCTGCTGGAATTGTGGCAAGGCTGACCAAATAAAAAGAAACTACAAGAATCCTAAGAAGAAGGAAAATGATGACGCTAATGTTGTAACTGAGAAATACGTGATGCATTACTGCTGACAGTTCACAGTTCTGTTGATGACTGAATACTAGATTCAGAGGCTTCCTTCCATATATCTTCCCGTCGGGAGTTAATGTGAAATTATGTTGCAGGTAACTTTGGGAAGGAATATCTGGCTGATGAAAAGCTCAGGACGTGGTGGGGATGAGAGACGTTGATATTGCACTCCCTAATAAGAGCAAATGAACATTGCAAAAGTTAGACACGTTCCTGAGTTGAAGAAAAACCTCATCTCTGTTGGGCAGCTCAATGAGGGTGGTCATTTAGTGGTGTCTCAGATAGCACCTGAAAGGTTACCAAATGAGCATTAGTAATGACTCGGTGTAAGAAAACCGACACACTATATATGACTACAAGTTTTCTCAGGCGTGAACACATGAGTCAGAGGTGCATTATGGGGAAGCAGAAAAAGGTCAATTTCTTGAAAAGTGATTGAGCGCCAAAGGCAGGAAAATCGGATATTGTACAGACAAATGGTGGAGAACCACAGAGCTATGAAGAAATTTTACAAGATGAGAATTCGAGCAAGTGAGAGCTGACCAAGAAGAAGGAGACGGATTCCCTAATAGGGATCATACTTGTGAGCTGACAAAACTTCTACCAAGGAAGAAGACATTGCAAAACAAGTGGGTGTACCGAGTGAAGACTGCACTTGGTGGCAGTAAGAGGTATAATGCTTGATTTTTTAAAAAGAGTTTTCAATAGGGGCAGGATATTGCTCATGAAGTGAGGTTGTAAGCAAATACAGGAGTAATCCAGGAAAGAGCTTGGTGGTACAAGGCTACGTTGGCGGTGATATGTCAACTGAGGGTATTACTCGTGAGAAGCTGAAGTTGTGCTCAACTTCAGCTGGTCTTCTAACATGAAGACAGAGGCTTTGAGTTGCAGAGGTGAAAGATATTATATTTGAGGAAAAATTGATACAGCTAGTAGATGATACAGCCAGTAGGTGATGCATTCAGTGTCTCAGTCTCCAAGTGAGAGAATTGTTGGGTAATGTGGAGACCAGGTTCACCTAATTTAATTAGCTTCTTAATTAAGTATCTCACGTATCACTCACCTACCACACCCACCTACCGCTCACCTATCACATCCCACCTACCGCTCACCTACCTCTAACGTACCGCTTTCCTGGTTTCTATAAATAACATCATTTGGCTTAAAGGAGATGTCAAGCCTCAAGCCAAACAAAGCCAAACAAGGTCAAGCCAAGCCCTATTGAGAGCTAAGAGAAAAGAGAGGAAGAGAGACAGAGAGACAGGAAGTGAGAGAAGAAAATAGAGATTTTCTTGTAAACGTCGAGGCGCTCGACGGTATAATTCCTCAAAGAAATAAAATTCTCTGTAGCTCCGTGGACATAGGCAAATTTTTCGAAACACGTAAATCTGTTTGTCGCTCTGGTGTTTTTCTGTGTGTCAATTTTCTCATTCCATTTTTAACTTTATTGTCGTTGCTTTTCACAACAAAATTATCCATCTATAATNTATTATGTCTAACCATCCACCACTCCTTAAATTTCTAGTATTTTTCTTGAAAGTCTTATTTTTATTTTTCTCTTTTAATCAATTAGATGTTTAATACATATATAGATTATTTAAATTTACATTTGTTTTTATTCCTTTTAAGATAAAAATGTGTACACCTTTGACATTGTATATTTTGTACATCATCTGATAATCCCTTAAAAATATTTTGGTCAACTTTTGATAAATAATCTATTTTTTCCTCTCTCATTTAAGCATATAAAAATGAAAACTGTGTTTTTTTTTACATTATTTAATTATTTTCTCAAGCTAATTCAAATTATATCCTAAAAAAATTGCTAAAAGTTTTTTTCTTACATGAGCCTTGAGTTTTATCAATGGAAAAAATCTATTTAAAAATCCAATTTCAGATGGATCTAGACACATTTCAATGGTTTTTTTTATATATATTGATATATATAACTATATTTTATCTAGATATCTATACTATTTTTAAATGTAATATGTGATTTCATCAAGAATAAAATTTAACATTAAAGCATTACAAAATAATCATTTTATCAACATGAATCTGTTCGAATGCAAAATTTTAGAAATTAAATCTAAGACCATTTGGACTCCAATTTCAACAAATTTATAGTTAAAATAAATATTTCTACAAAATAAGCCTAATGATATGACAATTGATCGAGGTCTAATAAAGCTCAAATCAAACAATTAAAATGCATTGAAATAATTCATGATGGCATTTAAAGGACTGCAATTGACCCAAGTCTACCTTTGCATAACATTTTGCTCAGGTTACAAGTTATAATCATCTCACAAAATATGCTGAAAAGTTGCAATTTAAATTTCAATTGCTATAGATCTTATTTTCAAAGAGAGATTGTCTGATGTTGGGAACAAACTGCTCACAGTTCTACAAGTTATAAAACATGGAATGAGAAATTGGAAAAATTATTCCATATCCGATCCAGACCGTAAATCAGGTGATTTACGATCCAGATGTATTGCGGTGACCCCCACCTAAATTAAAAAAAAAAATGAAATAATCCTGACCGTAGGTCATCGTGATCTACGGTCAGGATCGGACACCGCATGCAGAGATGCATGCGGTGTCCGTATGCAATAATTTCTCGAGAAATTGGTAACCAATTTGTTCAATTCTAAAGGTATTTTGGCAATTTTGCTTTTAAATATGAATTGAAGAAATGTTCGCATCTTGAGGCTGCCATCAACAAACAGTTTAAGAGAGCCATATTTTCTTGAGTTCCTTTGATTGCTAGATGTGCATGTTATTGTATCTTTCCATTATAATCTTGGATGATTTACAAACATACCACTCAATTCTTATGAATTTACAAATCTAACACCTAAACTTCAATTTTACATCCACACCATCTTACCCTTGCATGAAAAGGGGTTATTCCACATTTTAGAAGTTAAAATGGTGGTGGTATTTTGATGTGATGTATAAGTTCTGGGTGTTATAAATGTAAAAATGTAAAACTTAGTGTCTGATATGCAAATACATTGGAATGGTGTAGTATGTATAAAAGTGCCCCTAATTAAAAAAAAAATTATAAAAAAAACTTAAAATAGTTTTATAAAATTTATAAGGCAAAATTACAATCAAGATATAATATTTGGGTTTTGATGTAAGGTGACTTGAAAAAGCTGATATAAAATATAAGGAAATAAAACTGCGATGCATTTTGACTAACTTATCAAACCATATGCTAATGCACGTGTTACAACAAGTCCCTTATAACTGCTTTTGTCTAGAGCTTCTGATTCATTGTTTTCCAAGTCCTATGATGCTAGCTTTTAAATCCGAGTAAAAAGTGACCGAAATTACTTATTTTTAAATTCTATATGGCCATAGACAAGTAGAAATACAGCAAACTAGTCAGCTTGTTTATGAAAATATGTTGCAAATATTTACAACCTTAAATTTCTCAGCATAAACCCAACAATACATAATTTCGACCAGAAACGAACAGAAAACGAAAATAGCACACCAAAATTATTGCAAGTGATGTAATAAATAACAAAAAAGTTTACAAAAGAAACAAGCACACGTACATTCTAATACTCATGTCATTCAGCCAATCTAGCAAAACCGGCTCAAACTTTTGACATGAAAAGACGAAAGATTGAAGGCAATTCACGGGCAGCGGCTAAGGTTTTGATCTCCTCTTCAATGAATGAAAGAGTATAATTGATCCTTGAGAAGTTAGTTGGCTGCCACTAGCTACATCCTGGAAGCTCCAAAGTTGCTTCTGAGGACTCGTCTAAGTGTCTTTCCAGCTGGGGACTTGGGAATAGATTGAACAAAGATCACCCTCCTAATTTTCTTGTATGGAGCCACCTACAATTATCATATCGCAAGGTGAGCCTGAGTTTTTTTTTTTTTTTTTTTTTTTGGGTCTAGGATTCACATTGGTAACAATTATTACTTTGTTGGTAAGGATCTTGTGATAGTATAAGACCAAGTGTCAAAATAGTCCCTTGATTTTTTACCTAAGTTCATTTTAGCCCCGAGTCAATAAAAATACTAAATTACTCCCCAGATTCTTTAAATGAGGACTGAAATATTCACCAGTTGGAATTATTTTACCCGATAATTAAAAAGTCTGAGAAGTAAATTAAAACTTTTATAAACTCTGAGACTAAATGTTTCCCTGCAAAGGCTGATGAGAATATTTTGACTCTTTTCTCGTATAAGACCACTGCAAATTTGTTTTGTNAAATAGTCCCTTGATTTTTTACCTAAGTTCATTTTAGCCCCGAGTCAATAAAAATACTAAATTACTCCCCAGTTTAGTATTTTCTTTAAATTAGGACTGAAATATTCACCGGTTGGAATTATTTTAGCCGATAATTAAAAAGTTTGAGAACTAAATTAAAACTTCTATAAACTCTGAGACTAAATGTTTCCCTGCAAAGACTGATGAGAATATTTTGACTCTTTTCTCGTATAAGACCACTGCAAATTTGTTTTGCGGTTTAGNTTTTTTTTTTTTTTTTTTTTTTTTTGGTCTAGGATTCACATTGGTAACAATTATTACTTTGTTTGTAAGGATCTTGTGATAGTATAAGACCAAGTGCCAAAATAGTCCCTTGATTTTTTTACCTAAGTTCATTTTAGCCCCGAGTCAATAAAAATACGAAATTACTCCACAGATTCTTTAAATTATGACTGAAATATTCACCAGTTGGAATTATTTTAGCCAATAATTAGAAAGTCTGAGAACTAAATTAAAACTTCTATGAACTATGAGACTAAATGTTTCCGTGCAAAGACTGATGAGAATATTTTGACTCCTCGTATAAGACCACTGTAAATTTGTTTTGTGGTTTAGTTGGCATAGATACTAGTATTTTTAAGTTGTAAAAAGCCTCAAAAAAAATAAGAATCAACTCCGCTTATATAAGAACAAGCGAGGGCTTATTTTCACTAGAAGGTAGCTTTGGTTCTGTAGGTTGTTTACGGAAACCAGAGCTCAGGATGAAATAGCAGATTTTTCTGCATACAAGTACTGTTATTCTTAGAAATCTCTTGGTCCAAAAACTTCGAATGCACTTCACTGTAATTCCTCTTATTTATCCGAGCAGAATTTCATGATGTTTCAGCCTTTGTTTGATCGTTTCCTCAGCCTAAGCAAATAAAGAGACGGCNAAAAACTTCGAATGCACTTCACTGTAATTCTTCTTATTTATCCGAGCAGAATTTCATGATGTTTCAGCCTTTGTTTGATCGTTTCCTCAGCATAAGCAAATAAAGAGACGGTAGTCCTATACTCCATGGGCTGTTTTTGTCAGCCAAAGCAAACATTTATTTTTATTCGTTTAAGGTTTAAAACATAAAGGCCTCTCTCTTGAAATACAGTTGTGAAGGAGATAAGATTTCCCCTCCTCAAAAAGCAGTGAATCTGGGATGACGATCCACTGTGTCATAAATAGGATGATGAGGAGCCAACAAAATAGGGTGTTTCNCCTCTCTCTTGAAATACAGTTGTGAAGGAGATAAGATTTCCCCTCCTCAAAAAGCAGTGAATCTGGGATGAGGATCCACTGTGTCATAAATAGGATGATGAGGAGCCAACAAAATAGGGTGTTTACTCATTTTTAGCACAAAAGTTAGAGCCCATGGGTGAGGGTCACACCATCTCTCTAGATGGCCCATCTATGCTCATAATTATCACACAATAACCAGGATTAAGATGACACTAGAAATTCTAGAAAGGTTCTTTTTAATAAATGAGGCCATTAGGAAAACTCCTTAAACAGTCAAAGTTGTGTTGCTTGGGTAATTAAGGAAGAACTGTATGTATCTGTGTAGATTCATTTGGAATTTTAAAAAATTGTATATATCGCAGCTGTTTCACCCAATTGCAGCAACCATTTAATCCCCTAGCTCTGCAAAAAGGGGTTATGATCCTAATATTGGATACTTGATTCTTTATTTGGGAATCACTTATTTTTTGGAAAGATTAATCAAATTCCATTTGCTACCAGACCTTAGTCTTCGCTTTTTATTTCTTTAATCAATCTCTTTTATCCATCAAAAAACCATACTTGCATCAGTTGTTCCAGAGTGTAAACTAAAAGGAGACTAAAATACTATACTAGTGATTAATCAAATTAATATGGAACATAAAACTTAACCCATTAATAACAGCCACTACAGTTTTCTACATTAATATGCTTTTCTAGTATAAATAGTGGGACTAAATTCAACACCCATATTTTCTGTTGTTGGCGGGTGAGAAAGAACTATTAGCTAGCTAGTGGATTTTGAAGGTCTCTTTTGGTGTAAATATTTTATAAGTGAATACTTCCGGTATTTGTAAATGGGCAACGTCAAGGACTATTTACTATAGTTTGGAGCTTAAAATCAAAACATAAAAAAAAAGAAAAGGAAAATTTTTGTTTACAAGTTATATGATGAATATCAAAACAAGTCAATCTGAGAATCATCACCACAGATCAAAACAATCTTATTTTTCATCATTATCATCTCTGATATAATAGTCTTCATCACCCTCAAATTTTTCTTTCTCTCTTTTTTGAATTATCTAGTGTGCGCTTTGAAAATTTGAAAAGGGCCCCAGGACTTGTCAAGAGCTTAACGCGGTGTTTGTTAAGTTCTGGGTCGAATTTTCAAAAGGCATATGAGATAGTAGATAAGACACTACCCAGAGATTTCACGCTCATTTTGCGAGGACTTTAAAATTTGGGGTTCGGGTTTCTCATAGGCGCAAGCCTCTATGATTTATTATCCCTTTCGAGGGAAAACACTTTCGATTAAGGCTAGTCATTAGGAGCCAAGTATTCAGACTTAGCATGTCTTAGCAACAAATTTGAACCATGTCAAACCCGTCATGCTTGCAGAGAATCGAATTCAATAATTGAAATAATTGAATTTGAAATAGACTTTGAGACAGAATTTTAAAATAGATCTCTCTGATTGAAATTTTCGATCAAGGCGTCCATCATTGGGGAAATGATTATCTTTCAACCTTATCAACTCCTTCTTGCTTATAGAGAATCGGGTTCAATAGCTGAAGTAATTGAATTTGAAATAGACTTTGAGATAGAATTTTAAAATAGACCCCTCTGGTTGAAATCTTCGATCAACACAACCATCATCGGAGAATCGCTTATTTTTAAATACTGTCAACTCTAACCCACTTAGAGAGAATCGGATTTATAATATATATTATTTGAGTTTTGAAAATAAACTTTAATTTTTTGTTTTTGAAATAGACCCCTCTAGTTGAGATTTATTATCAACCCAACCATCATCGGGGAATGATTATTTTTGAATTCTTTTGATTTATCTTGCTTACAGAGTATCGAGTTCAATAATTAAAATAATTAAATTCAAAATAAGCTTTGAAACATAAATTTTAACCCCTTCGGTTGAAATATTCAATCAGTTGGGTCATCATCAGGGAATGATTGAAATTTATATATCATTAAGAGCACTAGTCCTGTTAACTCTAGTCCTCATGAAGAGACAGATCAGAGTGGCTCAGAGGGGGCTCAATCTTCTCGAATCTGGTCCATGTAAGGAGGATGATTGGATTGGCCAAAGTGTAGGACTTACAACCTCGCCCTATAGGCAAGGTAGCCCATTGCAGTGCAGCATTCTCAGATGCTTAAGCTTAAATATTTAGAGACACATCGGAGCACATATTGATATTTTATTTCGTTGTTCGCGTAGATTTTTAAATAGCTTGACACACATTTTGAGACATATTGTCCGAGCTTAAATTTTTTTTTTACCTCACAAGCTCTTTAGAAGAATGATTGCTTAAACATCATTAAGAACATTAGTCTTATCAAATCCAATCCTTTTGAAGAGAATGATCATACTAGCTCAGCCGAGGCTTAATCTTGTAAACTTCAATCCCTATAGGGAGGAGAATCGAACAGGCCAAAGTGTGAGACTTACGACCTCGCTCTATAAGAAAAGCGCCCAGTCGAGAGCGTATGCATTTACATATATTTAAATTTAACATTTAAAAAATTAGATTTATGTAAAGCTTTGATATATATGCATGCATGCTTCCCAAGATAAATTATATATTTGCTAAAGCATGCAATTAACCCGCACAACATTCTCAGACACTTAAATTTAGTGAATCGGGACGGGCAATAGAGAATGTGTGGGTGTTTTATATTGCTAGTTTGAATAGATTTTTAAATAACTCAACACATAGTTCAAGGCATATTGGTTTGAGTTTAAGGAATTATTTTACCCGCGCAACATTTTCGGACCTAGTGATTAAGTAATTAGCATGTTGGTCAGAGCACATATAGGAATTTCGTATTTGTCAATTTTGTCTGACTTTTATGAGATTTTTAAGGCTATTTGCATGTGTAAATTATCACTAAAACAAGTGCAATTATTTTTACTTTAAACTTTTGGTATCACTTTCCTTTTGCTTGTGAATTTGTGGTTGTGGATCTGGTGCGGAGAAAATATTCCAAACTTTGATTATATATTTGGAATTATATATATCTCCCATACTTAGCTCCCATTTGAATGTCCAGGTAGACTCCTTCACAAGTTTCATTCGAGCTCATTGACGAGTTGTCGAGTCCCCCGTGAGCATGTAGGTTCTATTCATTTCTAATTAGGTCATATACGATGATTTATATACTCTTTTTAGCCTTTAATATGTAGCTTAAAAGCTTTCAATCGGATTGCATGTTGGTCCAATCACAATGGCCATTTCAAACGTGTCATTAGCTTTAAACCTTTCAGGCGACGAGATGGTTTTAACGCACTTCCTGCACAATGCCACATGCATTTCTCTGTTGATCTTGATTTCGCTGTTGTGTTGTCGGTGAAGTAGGTTCAAAGTGGGCTGAGGTGTAGAGGTGGTTGTTTGACGGAAGAGATAGTGAGCTTGTGCGGAGAGGGAGTGGCTGCGTGAAGTCTAGGTGATGGAGAGGGCTCCCAGGTAAAAAGTGGAGTAGTGGTTGCTGTACTTGGGTTGTGCGGGCCGAGAGGAGAGGGATGGAAGGCTCGGATCAGTGTGCCGTGAAGTCGAAGCGAGGAGGCTTTGTGGGGGAGACGGGCTGCTACAGATGAGCCAAGATGAGGCCGCTGGGTGTGGCGCATGAGCTCCTGGGGGGTGAGAAGAGGTTCGGTGGGGAGCAGCGTGGGATGTGAAAGAATAGGCGATCGAGCTGCTGCGCAGGAGAAATTTGGTTGATAAGTTATATTAACCTTATATCCGCGTTATATTGTTGTAATCTCGATATAACCTCTATATAACCTACTGTAACCTACATGAACTTACATAAGTTTCGCGCTTCTGTTTTCACATATTTGTAGTTTACATGTAGGTTACATAGAAGTTACATGGAGATTATAGAGGATATAACATGAACATAATGCTGATATAACACAAATATAACCTTTATTATGTAAGCAACATTGCGTACATCTTACGTACGCAAACTTTTTCCGCTGCGCAAGGTGTGGTGGTGATGCGCAGGATATGAAAGAACACACGTTTGGGTCTATATTGCAAATTTTATACTAGTGGTTTGTCTACTTCATTTGTGATCTTTTTGATCATATGAGACACCTCTTATAGTAACTCTTATACTTCAGACACGCTTGCGTGATTTGTTTTATGACCTGACGTGATTTGAGCAACTTCGTCGATAATCAAGATGATTTGAGCTTAAATTGTGCTTATCACGCCAAAAAATTGTCGGTGTCATCTGTTCACTCTTTTCGACTATGAAAGACTTATCTTTATGATTTTTAATGTTATGAACACAACGACGGAATCCAATTTGTAATCCTGCATCATTTGATTCAATTTTGACGAACATCGAGACATTTCACATTTGATCGTGCAGTGTCACATTCTTCATTTGTTGCTCTCACCATGTCCAATCGACTCATCTTGTGGAGTATATATGAGGGTCAACATCTACAAACATGATTGCCTAGATGAAAATTCCTTCTTTTTTATAGATTGATCTTGAATGTGGTTGATTCTTTCATTTAATCAACTAGCTCACATAATGAAAGTCCAACAAAAATAATTAAATAAAAAATATAAAAAAAAAACCAAACCAACCAAAAAACCATCTGCTATGCACTATAGCCCACAATGCTCACGTCGCACTTTTTTGTCCACTTGCGCATTTCCATGCTAATGGCGCAGAAGGTGCGCACCATTACCCTGTGTTGTGACTCATGATAGTAGTTATTGATAAGTATGATTTTTAGCTTCTAGTTGCCGGTTCAAAATTGTATATGTAGTTTCGATTTGTTATTTGGGTGGGATAAATTTTCTATTTAGGGATAAATTTGGTGACGCAATGCAAGTAGTGGAGCCTGCTTAAATTTTCTATTTTTGAGCTTCATTTAATCCATTGATCAGACTTAGGATCATAGGAGCAGTGCTAATAATCATAAATTTGTTGGGTAATGTGGAGACCCAGTCAACCGAATTTAATTAGCTTCTTAATTAAGTATCACATACCTATCACGGACAAATAGTCTCACATCGGCTAGGTGTAGAACAAAAAATCAGTATTTAAGTTCTGGGTTGGCCTCCTTTCTTAATGGCTCTTTTGGGAGGTGACAAGTGGTATCAGAGCAGATTACTGTCTGTCAAGTGTGTGGACTCTCCATGGTCTAGTAGGACCCTCGGTGGAGCCGATCCGTGACGAGGGCGTCACGTGATTGGGTGGAGGAGAATGTCACAGACAAATAGTCCCACATCGGTTAGGTGTAAGACCAAAAATCAGTATTTAAGTCCTGGGCTGCCCACCACCCACAAAAGACTCTTTTGGGAGGTGACATACCGCTCACCTACCACACCACCCACCTACCGCTCACCTACCACATCCCACCTACCGCTCTCATAGTTTCTATAAATAGTCTCATTTGGCTTAATGAAGATGTCAAGCCTCAAGTTAAGCAAAGCCAAGCAAGGCCAAACCAAGTGCTCTTGAGAGCTAAGAGAAAAGAGAGGAAGAGATAGAGAGAGAGAGGAAGGGAGAGAAAAAAATAGAGATTTTTTTGTAAATGTCGAGACACTCGACAGTGTAATTCCTCGAAGAAATAAAATCCACTGCAGCTCTGTGGATGTAGGCAAATTTGTCAAACCACGTAAATCTGTGTATCGCTCTGGTGTTTTTCTGTGTAAGAATTTTCTCGTTCTATTTTTCGCTTTATTATCGTCGCTTTTCACAACAACTGATATCAGAGCTTTGGGTTCGAATTTAAGGAAGAACGATAGGCGGAGACGAAGTGATGACATCGAGGATCGAGAAGTTCAATGTCACAAATTTTACTTACTGGAGGATATAGATAGATGACTACCTCTAAGAAACTTCATCTTCCATTACTGGGAAAGCGACCAGAAAAAATGGACGAGGCAGAATGAAATATGTTGAATCGACAGGTTCTGGGGTTATACGATTAACTATGTTGAGATCGGTTGCCCACAACGTCATCAATGAGAGGACTACTGCATATCTCATTGTGGCTTTATCACGTATGTATGAAAAGCCATCGACGAATAACAAGGTGCATTTGACGAAAAAGTTATTCAATTTGAAGACAGTGGAAGATGTCTCTGTTGCTCAACACCTGAATGATTTCAATACTATCACAAATCAATTGTTGTCTGTTCAAATTGATTTTGTTGATGAGATACATGCACTGATATTGTTGGTTTTATTGCTAAATAGTTGGGAAGCCATGAGTATGACGGTTACCAATTCTGCAGGTAAATCCAAGCTGAAATATGATAATATTCGTGATTTGATTTTGGCTGAGGAGGTGCGCAGGAAGGACTCTGGCGAGGTCTTGTGTTCAAGTTCGACGCTGAATGTTGATTTCAGAGGGAGATCACATGACAAGAATTCAAATAAAAGAAGATCAAAATCAAAGTTTGGTCAGCAGACAACCTGTTGGAATTGTGGGAAGGCTGAACACATAAAAAGAAACTGCAAGAATCCTAAGAAGAAGGAGATTGATGACGCTAATGTTGTAACTGAGAAATACATGATGCATTACTGCTAGCAGTTCACAGTTCTGTTGATGACTGGATACTGGATTCAGGGGCTTCCTTCCATACATCTTCCCGCCGGTAGTTAATGCGAAATTATGTTGCAGGTAACTTTGA
The DNA here is from genome assembly GCA_002079205.1 of Phalaenopsis hybrid cultivar. Classification (NCBI taxonomy): domain Eukaryota; kingdom Viridiplantae; phylum Streptophyta; class Magnoliopsida; order Asparagales; family Orchidaceae; genus Phalaenopsis; species Phalaenopsis hybrid cultivar. The sequence goes on along the minus strand of JXCR01118079.1, from coordinate 149,442 downwards.
GAATATACATCTGGCTGATGGAAAAACTCTGGACGTGGTGGGGATGTGAGACGTTGATGTTGCACTCCCTAATAAGAGCAAATGGACATTGCAAAAGTCAGACACGTTCCTGAGTTGAAGAAAAACCTCATCTTTGTTGGGCAGCTCAATGAGGGTGGTCATTAAGTGGTGCTCTCAGATAGCACCTGAAAGGTTATCAAAGGAGCATTAATAATGACTTGGGGTAAGAAAACTGACACACTATATATGACTACAGATTTTCTCAGGCGTGGACACATGAGTCAGAGATGCATTATGGGGAAGCAGAAAAATGTCAATTTCTTGAAAAGTGGCAGGGTGTCAAAGGCAGGAAAATCAGATCTTGTACAGACAAATGGTGGAGAACCACAGAGCTATGAATAAATCTTGCAAGATGAGAATTCGAGCAAGTGAGAGCTGACCAAAAAGGTGGAGACGGATTCCCTACCAAGGAATCAAACTTGGGAGCTGACGGAACTTCTACCAAGAAAGAAGACATTGCACAACAAGTGGGTGTACCGAGTGAAGACTGCACTTGGTGACAACAAGAGGTACAATGCTGGACTTTTTAAAAAGAACTTTCAGCAGGAGCAGGATATTGCTCATGCAGTGGGAGTTGTAAGTATATACATGAGTAACCCAGGAAAGAGCTTGGTGGTACAAGACTACTTTGGCGGTGATATGTCAACTGAGGGTGTTACTCGTGAGAAGCTGGAGTTGTGCTCAACTTCAGCTGGTCTTCTGATATGAATACGGGCTGAAGTTGCAGAGGTGGAAGATATTATGTTTGAGGAAAAGATCGGTACAGCTAGTAGATGATGTAGTCAGTAGGTGATGCATTCAGTGTCTCAGTCTCCAAGTGGGAAAATTATTGGTAATGTGGAGACCCGGTTCACCGAATTTAATTAGCTTCTCACCTACCACATCCATCTACCGCTCATCTACCACACCCACCTACCACACCCACCTACCGCTCACCCACCACATCCCACCTACCGCTCACCTACCGCTCTCATGTTTTCTATAAAAAGCCTCCTTTGGCTTAAAAGAGATGTCAAACCTTAAGCCAAGCAAAGCCAAACAAGGTCAAACCAAGTCCTCTTGAGAGCTAAGAGAAAAGAGAGGGAGAGAGAGAGAGAGAGGAAATGAGAGAAGAAAATAAATATTTTCTTGTAAACGTCGAAGCGCTCAACGGTGTAATTCCTCGAAGAAATAAAATCCTCTGCAGCTCCATGGACATAGACAAATTCACTAACCACGTAAATCTGTGTGTCGATCTGGTGTTTTTCTGTGTGCGAATTTTCTCGTTCCATTTTTCGCTTTATTACCGTCGTTTTTCACAACAAAATTATGTAGCTATAACTGAATGCTAGTCTATGAATTGTTGAAGACAGAACCAGAGAATGTTGAAAATTACCTGCTTGGCTACAAACTCCATGATCTCATTTGAAGAAAGATTGCTTCCAGATTTCCGAACCACAAATGCAACTGGTATCTCCCCAGCTTCCTCATCAAAGGCTCTGCACAATGAACTAGGGTAGTTATACCAATACAATTTAAAATTTAAATAATACTACGCTAAATTTTATTATCCCTCATAAGAAATGAAAGCTTACGATGTCACTGCTGCATCGAGGATTTCATTGTGGGAGATCAACAAGGCTTCAAGGTCTGCTGGAGCTATCTACATGAATAACTCAATTACTGTAAGCCACATTAATGTCAAGAAAAACTGGTATTAATAGGTAAGGAAAGTTCAAGCATGTGGGATCTTACCCAATTGTATATAAAATAAAAAAGTTTTTGCAGTGTAATACCTGAAATCCCTTGTATTTGATTGTATCCTTTAATCGGTCCAAAACGAATAAGTATCCATCTTCATCAAAATAGACTATGTCTCCCGTCTTAAACCAACCATCTTTGTCAATGACGGATGCACTTTCCTTCTCATCATTCAAGTATCCTTTAAAAGACCAAGAAATGTCCGTTATAAGTAAGAAAATTAATTGTCTGTAAGATGCAACAGATTTCTTCATAAATAAATATATACTACATAAATATCGTGAGATGGTACAAGTAATAAATTTTATTGAAACTATCTATGCTAACCCTATTAATAGCCTCTAAACTTCTCATTAGGCATTTTTGTATTTTTAAACATAATAAAATTACCAATGAATTTTTCTGAAAATTGAGGATGAGGATATCATTGACTAAAGTTTGCTTAAGTTACATGANCTGTAAGCGACATTAATGTCAAGAAAAACTGGTATTAATAGGTAAGGAAAGTTCAAGCATGTGGAATCTTACACAATTGTATATAAAATAAAAAAGTTTTTGCAGTGTAATACCTGAAATCCCTTGTATTTGATTGTATCCTTTAATCGGTCCAAAACGAATAAGTATCCATCTTCATCAAAATAGACTATGTCTCCCGTCTTAAACCAACCATCTTTGTCAATGACAGATGCACTTTCCTTCTCACCATTCAAGTATCCTATAAAAGACCAAGAAATGTTCGTGTGATGATATAAGTAAGAAAATTAATTGTCTGTAAGATGCAACAGATTTCTTCATAACTAAATATATACTAGATAAATATCGTGAGATGGTACATGTAATAAATTTTATTGAAACTATCTATGCTAACCCTATTAATAGCCTCTAAACTTCTCATTAGGCATTTTTGTATTTTTAAAAATAATAAAATTATCAATGAATTTATCTGAAAATTTAGGAAGAGAATATCATTGACTAAAGTTTGCTCATGTTACATGCATTTCTTCTTGAACTGCAAAATGTTTTAATCCATTTATGAAACATTTCTTTCTATTTTACAAGAGAAGAATCAAGGATAACATTTTCTTACAATACAATATATTCTAACCCAAATCTTCCCACGAAACTGTTGACATGAAATGTTATTTATAACCATAACCATAAAGCTAAGCACATAATGCTGAATCAGCCAAAATGTCAATTATCATAGTGGTGCCCTTCAAAAAAAGAAAAAGAACCAAAACAATTAGCGTCAATCAGAACAAAATCAGTCTAGCAATTCCATTAAGGCTGTTTGGATTGAAGGAAAATGAAATACATAATATTGTCTTAAGATACATTCAGGTTACAGAGTAAGAAAAAGATTCGAAGTAAATAAAATTGCAGGGAAGAACCATCTCTTAACATGTACCATGTTTTTTTTAACATTTGAACAAATGTTTTGCTCAGTTACCTTTCATTATTGCAGGTCCACGCAGCCATAGCTCTCCACTTCTTCCAGGAGACACAGAGATCCCCGTTTCCCAATTAACTACTTTGGCTTCCGTGTTTGGAGCAAGCAGTCCTACTGAAGTATGCTTTTTACAAGTTTCAGTATTAAAACCACGAGTTCCTACTGCGGTCGATTCGGTCATACCATATCCCTGCACGATAATAATTTCCAGGAAATATGTTGTTAGATTCATGGAAAGAAGAGCAAAATGATGAATTTGCTCAATACATATGTAACAGGTGGTATATAGTTGACAATGGGAAAATGTACATGATTGATGTTGAGTCATGAGAATTTGATTCCCATCTTGTGAATTATTAACATGTGAAATTTCATTGATAAGGAAACTAAACATATAAAAAAAAATTGCACTTTTATGTCAACAACCCTGACAACAGCCATTCGAAATTTTAGAACTCAATATGTTTATGTCATGTTTATTAAGGAAGTGAAATTCCCTTCCTTGGGAATGGGAGTTCAAGCTCTTCTTAGGGCTCATTTGGTTGCATGTAAATAGGAAGACATGTTTAACAAAAATAATGACTTGTATTCACCATTTTTTAAAATATTTTTTATAGCTTCAAGCAACTATATAAGCATGCCCTTAGAGAAGTCTGCATAGAGGTGTACAATTAGTCTTTTCAGTTAAATTGGTTGGAAAAGTCAAACTAAAGAAAAAAAAAAGATGAAGGTTGAAATAATCAAATAAGATGTTGAATTGAAAATCAAAATAAATTTGGTTTATTAGGTTTGATTTTGACTTCATAAAATTTTCAAATCTTAGCAAAGATTCGAGCTCTCGATGAGTTCAGATTGATTAAATGACAGATTTATGAAACCAACTGGTTGATGGATAGATTTTAATTGCAATGTAATTCGAGTTTTTAGTTTAAGGGAAGTTTTTTTTTCTTTTAAAACTGAGCCAAATCAAAAATAACATTTAATTTGGAACCAAAAAGCGAACAATAGTTCATAAATCAAACAAAATTAACCAAAATATACTTCATCAATTACTACTAAAACGAACAAGTAGCTAGAGGTAATATTTCTAATAATGGGTGAAATAAGCCAAACCACGCAATTCCTGTGTATTTACATATCTAACACCTAAACTTCAATGTTTTTGGTGCATACCACCATACCTATGCATGAAAATGTGAAATTAACTCTTTGCATGAAAAGATGTATTTGTCTTTTTAAAAATGAAAATGATGATATTTTAAGGTGATATGAAATATATCAATGCTATAAATATAAAAATAAAAATTAGGTGTTAGACATGCAAATACATAGGAATTGAGTAGTATTTATGTAAGTGCCCCATAAATAAAAATAAAAAAATAATACAAGATAGTGTGGGACAATTCTCGTCTTTATTTCAGGAAAAAATATTACCTCAGGAGTACTGATGCACTCCTGAGGTAATATTTTTTCTTATTTCAGCAAGTTAAAAAAAAACACAGGAGAAGCTGATGTTTCTCATTATTATTATTATATTATTATTTGGCTATTTATTTATTTAAGACTACCAAGAAGGCCAACAAGCATCTGTTTGCTTGTGTTCAATTCCTGTAAAAATAGAAAAATGAAGCTCAAAACATAAAAGCCTGCTCGGCACACTTAACCAACGAATCAAAACGAGCTTTTTAACAGGCGAATATAAAACTTTTGGGGAAGATGGAGTTTTTCAACAACTCATGTGATTACCTGAATGAAATCGACATGGGGAAATCTCCACAAGAATTCTTGTATCAGTTGCTTGCTCAGAGGAGCTGCACCAGAAGAGGCCTGCTTCAAGGATCTCAGATCACAGCCATGGGCATCTTGGACCCTTATAAGAGCAGACATTATTGGCGGAACAACCGGAAAATGGGTTACTCGGTACCTTGCTATAGTTTCAGCCGCCTCCTTCGCATCGAACCTCTTCATCACCACAACCGTCGAGCCCAGAGACAGCAACCCAATGGAAAATAGAGAAAGACCGTACACATGAAACATTGGTATGGCAGCAAGGTATACATCCTTCCAACTCTCCTTCTTATACTGCGAAGCCTCGAACCGAACAAATAGCTCAACCATGGCGATCAAGTTACTGTGAGTTAGAACGACACCTTTACTGGATCCAGAGGTTCCGGAGGAAAAGAGTATCGCCGCGGTGTCGCTCTGCCGGATAGCTGGTCTCCAAGTAAGCCGAGGGCTGCTGGAAACAATCTTGTGGAAAACAGAGTAATGAGACGAATCATAGCTCAAGTCGTTGGGAACGGCGACTATCGGAACACCAAATTGGTCCAGAGCGGCAACTTTCTCCGATAAAGAGAATACTAGGGCTAGATGGAGGATGCTGCTCATTTGTTTCTGGNGCTGCTGGAAACAATCTTGTGGAAAACAGAGTAATGAGACGAATCATAGCTCAAGTCGTTGGGAACGGCGACAATCGGAACACCAAATTGGTCCAGAGCGGCAACTTTCTCCGATAGAGAGAATACTAGGGCTAGATGGAGGATGCTGCTCATTTGTTTCTGAATCTCTTTGGCGCTGCAGAGGGGGTTCATGGTTGTGATGACGGCGCCAAGGGAGAGAACGCCGAGGAGGATGACAGGAAGAAGAATGGAGTTGGGAAGGAGGATGAGGACGGCCTGTCCAGGGAAGACTCCAATGTCATGGAGTCCGGAGGCGATGCTATCGACCATGGAACGAAGTTCAGGGTACGAGATGGAGAATCCTGATGCGGAGTCGACGAGGGCTGTTTCACCTCTGTGAGGCCTCGAGAAGAGGAAGGAGACCAAATCAAGAAAATCATCTTGAGGAAGGCATCTTGGGGTGTGCCTGCTGCTGTAGATTCCGGTTTCTGGGGAGAACCATTTTGGATGGGTGATGGATAAACTTAGGCGGCCGGAGAGAACTCCCTCCATGGGAGAGAAGGAGAGGTTGTTAAATGGTGGTCTGTAAGTGCGTTTTAATTTCTCTGCTCTGTCTCGGGAGTGCACGCGGGCAATGAATCAGGAGGGNGTTGGGGAGGAGGATGAGGACGGCCTGTCCAGGGAAGACTCCAATGTCATGGAGTCCGGAGGCGATGCTATCAACCATGGAACGAAGTTCAGGGTACGAGATGGAGAGTCCTGATGCGGAGTCGATGAGGGCTGTTTCACCTCTGTGAGGCCTCGAGAAGAGGAAGGAGACCAAATCAAGAAAATCATCTTGAGGAAGGCATCTTGGGGTGTGCCTGCTGCTGTAGATTCCGGTTTCTGGGGAGAACCATTTTGGATGGGTGATGGATAAGCTTAGGCGGCCGGAGAGAATTCCCTCCATGGGAGAGGAGGAGAGGTTGTTAAATGGTGGTCTGTAAGTGCGTTTTAATTTCTCTGCTCAGTCTCGAGAGTGCGCGCGGCAATGAATCAGGAGGAGGGAGGGAGAGAGAGGTTGTCGTCTTCTTCTCTTCTGATAGGGAATTGTCCAATGTTGGGGGGATTTAAAATACGAAACGCAGAACTGTTAACGAGAAAACTCCCAACAACCTCCGGTTAGGTTTATTATGTTTGCTTTGGTCGCCTTAAAATTGAGCAACGTTGGGGTACCTACTCATTTGAGGATGCCCTAATTTGAGAAATGGTGAAATTTTTTCAAGGGGGGTTTACCCACATACCACTTAATATTTACCTATTTAAAAAACTAACATAAAAAAATATCATGTTTAATTGTATACTGCCTAAGTCTTCATAACTGTTCAATTTTATCACTTCATCCCTTTTAAACATACTAGTAAGCTTCTTCCCAGAGAATCCACATGGAACATAACTTTTCCATCCTTATCTCTTCATACACACTATGGGTTGGGTTTCTCTTCTTACCTTCTTTTCAATTGTGACCTGCAGAAACCCCAAGAGCAATCAATAGATGGCATGATCTCATTTTCTTGACGTGATGAAGACGAAGGTAGTTGATGCCCAAAATTACTGCGAAACAATCAGTCAATCCCACAAGTATATGGGTCGATCAAATAATATACGGATAAAGAGTTCATGTATCAATCTCACGAGTAAAATTGTTAACTTTTCTAATAGGCGGAGTTCTCGTTTGTTATACCTCTAAGCTTAGTTAGAAGTGTTCAGATCTCCAGAACTGAAAGCTTCTAAAATCATAATGCATAAATAAGAAAAATGCACCAAATGTATTGTAGTTGTTTAAAGAAGAAAGATTCATACTTTTAAGACACAGGTCTAGTGATTCATCATTATTTTTACTGCGAGTTCACACATTATTGTTCACAATAAAAAAACTTCCTCGTTAGCATATGTTTAGGTTAAAAGAGGTGTTAGAATTTTTATCACAGTTAATGATACTTAATCATGCAGCTTTTTTCAAGAATTCTCTAATTCTTTATCTTGGTTATAATCTCCTACTAGCAGCATGTTTATTCCACTATGTGAGTATGTGTTAACCAACTTTTTATTCTAATCAAAACAAAATGAGTTTTAACTTTTTATTTGATCAAATCGGGGTAAACTATGATCAAATGGTTAACACATAAAAATATGAAATTCAAGGCACATAAAAATGTCTAAGAAAAAAATCCTAGAGAAAATGATGAAGAAATCACATGTCTTACATCACAAGAATATGAAGATGATTTAGTTACTATGCATGAAAAATGAAAACACATAGAGTTTCATTGAATGCATTCAGAAAAATATTGTAAGAATGTACACAAAACTTAAACCCAGTCAATTGCCCCTTGTAATAAATACACCATAATCTTTTTTGTCGATCTTTCTCATACAAGTTCACACAAATCTCTCTCTTCTTCTCTCCAAACTCACCAAGAAAACAATCCAAGGAATCTTCTCCAAAGAAAAACTAATGGAGAAGATTCTAGGATTTACAAAGACTCTACTAAAACCAAGGAAAACAACTAGTCTCCATAGCGTAAGAGTGTCCTAAACCATCTTCTAATGGCTGACATCGGTATGCCCAATAATGGTGTAACTATGTTGAGTGGCAGCGTAGTTACACCACGGTTTGGAAAAATTACACAGCCCTCTCTATTTTATGAGCGTCCCAACGCCATTTGATACAGAGAACTTGGCATAATTACGCCATGGTGTGGCGTAGTTACATTAGTATCCTCATTTCTCTAATCTCCGTATTCCGGCTTTTTGAAGCTTGTTAAACATCTATACCCTACAAACCACGACAAGATGACCTCCCTCAAGCATACATTCATCACAAAAAAGAATTAATGTGTGAGATTTATGCAAGAAAATAATCACAAATTTGATCACTTTCATCTCCCTAAACTTACATAGTACTTGTCCTCAAGTTATCTCATATCAAATCGTTGGACAGTTAAATAATTTTTGTAGCTCTTATGTGGATTATCTGATTCTCTAAGCAAACGCCTTCTCAATATTGAATTTTCATTAATTTTTAATATCCTATCTTTTCTTTAGTTCACTTCTTTGTTGAGCCCATGCAGATCTCAAAGTAATTAATCAAGTGTGATTAAAATATTTTCATTATCAAGAGATATTTTTCGGTCAATTAATTATCAATCGAACAACCTAAAATTACTTATATTTTTTTAATATAATATGTAAGACTTTCATTAATACAACTTTTTAAATTTTATTATTTAGAAAAGAACATAGCCACCAATTTTTTTATATGTTCTTGCTTAACCTCAAACTTCTTTTAAGCGTACAAGAATCCTGAATAATTTTTTTTTTTAATTTTCTTTTTTATTAGGATTTTGCAAAAGTATTCTTTTTCTTTTTCTTTTTCTTCTTTTAAGCTCATTCAAAAATTGCTTAATTCCATTGAAATTTGTTCTAATCTTCCCTAATTAATAATTTTCAATTACTTCTTAATATGAATTGAAGAATATTGTAATCCATAAAGAAATTAAGGCTCAACTTGATTGTTTGAGTTGAAGATTTAAATGCTCAAAGTACTTATGATTAGTTACTTCTATTTTTAATTACACATTTTTAATTATTTTAAGACCTTTTAAGTTGCGGATACATCGATTAAAGAGAAGCGCTAAATTATTATGAAATCAATTATTATCTCTTCCTTTGATGAATATTCACAATTCCATGAAATTATTATATAATATTATCAAGTCACTTGGAATTCTATTATGTCACTGCTGTAAAAATAAAGTCAACGTTTTAGCATGTAAATTACTTTCTAACAAGTGCACTTGCATCACTTCCTTCCCAAAATTTATGTTCTAAACATTCATGCCACATGAAAAAGTGTATAGCCTGTAATAACTGGGAATTTAATGCCACAGAAAAGTTAACATCAACGCTAACATGGATAGTGCTAGTATAACATCTGTTGGTTTTCCTTAAAAATGAAAATAATTATATATATATATATATATATGAGTGAGACCAGACATATCACATATATTTAATGGTTTAAATATATATATAAATAATATTTCTTCTCAAAAGTTGAGAATATCACTCGATAATAGTCTCAATTATTCAAACTAAAAAAATTATGATATTTATTTAGTCTGCGAAATTTCCAAGAAATTTTTCTCCTATCTAATATGAAGACTAGACAGAGTTTAGATTATCTAGGTTACTAATTCTTTTACAGGCACAAGCTGTATATCTTAAACGACTGGATTCACTTAAGAAATTTCTCGATTAAGATTGAGATTTTGTCTTCAAGAATTCAAAGTTTAGTTTTCATGATTTGTCATAAAAAATTAAGTGAGAATGACTCGATGTGGAAAAGTTATTTTGGAAATCAAAGGAGCAAAATGTTGGGGGTGTCATAAATACTGAGGGGAACCTCATTAATTTCTCAAACTATCATATTATTTGGTTTTATATTTTGGAAATGACATTATTTAATGTTTACTCCTATCATTTTATTTTAAATCTAGGACTCATATTGTGCGGCATACGATCAAAGCAGATAGCCTAGATATATATGAGGATTTACGTTGTACCAAATGAATAACCTCAAAATCCTAAAAATAATTAAGGCTTATATCACATGACGTACAATCATGCGAAAGCCTAAAAGATAGTGTGAGGATTTACATTGTACTAGATGAACAACCTTGAAGTTCTAAGGGTTTGAGTTTTTTAAATCTATGGAAAATTTAGCTGAGGATCATGCCTACATTTTATGTGTTGGTCTTGATCATCACCCGAAGATTGACCGTTGCTCGATCGCGTCGTTGCCTCATTCTGTGAAACGAGAAAGGAAGCGAGAAACCATGCTCGGGTGGCCTATAATAGGTTCTTTGTGTTTCATTGTTAACATCTCATGAAGTGTACTTAAATTGATCGTTAATGTTATTAAAATGATATAAAAAGGGTCGGTGGGGGTATTTTAATTAGGTTAAGCAACGCCGGTCAAGATCCCATGGTTCCGTCGTTCAGACTTTACTGTTAATTTTGAATTTACTTAGTCTAAAAAATTTGTTAGACTTCCTTAGATCGGAGAACCTTTGCTAACAACTGTATGTTATAGGGCTGTAAAAAAAGCTCGTTGTTCGCGAACAGTTCATGTTCGGTTCGTCAATGAGTTCGTGTTCGATTCGTTCGATAAGTAAACGAGNTCGTTCGATAAGTAAACGAGACAAACGCGAACAAATTTTTTTCGTTCGGTTAGTTAAACGAACCAAACACGAACAGTGATGCGTTCGTTCGTGTTCGAATCGTTATTGTTTGAAATATAAAATAATAC
>JXCR01118079.1:120368-137373 GCA_002079205.1 Phalaenopsis hybrid cultivar | reverse complement strand
ACTATTTTTAAAAGATTTCTTTGACTACAAGGCTACAAAGATTTATAATCAATTAAAAATAGTAATTAAAAAAATAGAACAAAAATTATTAAATTAGATTCGAATGATTTTTAATATAAATAATAATTTTTAAATATTGCCCCAACCCTTAACATCTTATGATTATGTGATTAGGGTTGTTAAAATGACTCTTTATTCGTGAGCAACTTGTGTTCGGCTTGTTAAGCAAATGAGCCGAACACAAACACACTTTTTGAGCTCAAAATGTAAGCGAGCCGAACACGAGCTACCCGGGCTTGCTCGTGTTTCACTCGTTTACACCCCTAATCATTTCAATTTATTGTTAATAATTTCTAAAATCATTATAAAGTTGTGAGATGCTTTAAATTTTTAATAATATATATATTTGAAAATGATTTTTATTTTTTTTGTAAGAAAAGCAATAATATTTTTATTTTGATTAAATAATTGATTGTAATATTATATATTATGAACAAAGAATGTGCAGGTTCTAATTACTAGGCATAGATAATGCAAGTAAAGTTGCGTCAACGCGCCATAATCGAAAATTTTTGGGGCTAAAATTTTTAATTAAAAATTTTCTTATAACAAATATAAAATTAATTCTATTTTGATTTGAGAATAATTTATTATAAATTTCATTAAAAAATATTATTTTAACTCAACATATATTAAGTAATATTCGGACTAGGATTCACATATATATTTTTAAAATTTAATATTAAAATTTTTTTGATTTAAAAAATTACAAAGTGAATGAACCAGATTGTTCACACAATGCCACATGAATTCTCCTAATCAAGTCTTTAGTTGGCATGATGACTTATGGTTCGAATGGAGTGGCAGTGCAGCACCACACCGCAGTTTTATTTGTTTAGGTAAACTATATTTTGGAAGCCTTTTCAAAAAAATATTGTTGAAATTTGCATTTCCCCACCGTTCCAAGTTAGATGCGGCGGCAGCTTTCTAGCTGCAGTCCGGATTTTTCAAAAACAAAAATTGTAATTTCTGTCACAACTTTTTGAATATCAGATTATTTTTCACCAGTTTCACAGCTAATTTTTAATAAGCTGCTGCTACCCGAACATACCTTTAGTCAAATGACTTCATATGACATCTCATATCACCGCATGAAACAATCACCGTATTGCTTTAAATTTTTAAAATTTATTATTTTAAAATATTAAATTTTAAAATAATTTTATTTTTTTAGTTTTCTATGACTTAACATCATTGCACGAATTGTGACAGACATAAATGACATGTCATCAAGAATTTTTATCATTTGATACAAATCTCGACCTATTTCTTGTGCAAGAAACATCCATTTCGAATTAAAGATTATCCAGAGCTTTGATTTTAGCAAGTTTATAGTCGAACTGACAGTCTCGATAAGACAAAGTCGATGATACCATAACTTGTCCAATTCAAATCTAATCAAGTCCATATCAAGATAAAAGCACAGTTGGAGGCTTAAGATCATTAATTGAATTTTCAAATGAAATCCAAATTGGAAACTTATGGTCAAATAGTTAAATAGCAACTTAATGAGAGGAATCCAATAAACAAGATCAATTGATTTTGATATGATTACGGTGCTTAAATCATCAAAATACTCATATAATAAAGGGGGATCAACATAAAGCATTTGATCAGATGGTTATGGAAGTTATGCACCAAAATACCCATTCTCTAGGGGCGATAAATTAACACCCTCCCCCCCCTCCCTCGCCTGGAGGTGGGTGTGGAGGAGTGAAAGTTCAATCCTATTTCAAAATGAACGCGTGACAATAATTCCAAGTCATTGTAGTTGTCAACCACCATCGAGCTCTACCTGGCGACCGCCACCAACCATTGTCATCCACCCCTACTCATTGTTATTTGCAAACTCTGCTTTTTAGCGATGTATCATGAATAGGGTGTAATGACGTATCCCAAATTCAATGTAATGAATAATGTCATATTAAAGTCTTGACAATAACTTCTTGACTTTGTAGTCGTCGGTTACCATTGATTGCTGCCCACCGACAAATTTCGACCATCATCACTGCTGGCCTCGCTCGTTGCTATCAGCAAACTCATCTTGTCAACAATATATCCTTAAAATGGTGTAACAATATATCCCAAATGCGGTGTAATAAATAATGTTATGTTAAAATCACGATGATAACTTTCGGCCCCCATAGCTGCCGACCATTGTCGACCACATCTCACTAATTGTTGTCGATAACTTTCGACATCTATAGCTAATAATTTATTCCGAATATGTTGTAATGATATATCTCAAAGACAATATAACAATATATTCTAAATAAAGTGCAATTATATATCTCGAATGCACTATAACAACATGTTTTTTGTAAGGACGTGTCCCAAATATGGTGTAATGACATTTCCCGACTACATAGTAACAAATAATGTTGTATTGAAGATCCGGTGATAACTCAAGGCGATGATTGCTTGCAACCGTCGTATTCAAAATACAACTTTCTTCTGACTTCTGAAGTTTTCCTTGTACGCCATTTACATATAAGTGATGTTTTTGGTGTAAAATAGTAAACCTAAGAAAATGTTGCAGCGACCCATTGTTGTAGCACCAACTATGGTCTCTGTTGACAATTACCACTGCAGCTTCCAACTATAACCTCTATGATCAAATGACGCCATCACAACTTCTAATTATTGCTTCTATGGCCAATTGATGTTATTGCATCCATCAACAATGATCCCTGAGGCTAGCTGACATTCTACAACTTCTAACTATGACATTTCTAGCCAACTGCCACTATTACAATTTTCAACTATGATCTGTGTGGATAATTACTGTTGTAGCTACCAACCACAATCTATGTGATTGACTATAGACATGTGGCTAACTATTATTGAATCTACCAACTATGGTCTTTGTGACCAACTACGGTTTATGTGCTAACTACTATTATAGCTTCCAACAACAACCTATGTGGTTGACTGCTCCTATAACTTTCAACTATGATCACTATGACCAACTGACACTACTACTACCGTCAACTATGACTTATGTGATAAAGTGCGACCTATATGGCTAACTGTTATTACAACTCCCAACTATAGCCTCTGCGACCAATTAACGCCACTGCAACTACCAACTATGATATGTATGATAAACTAAGATCTATGAGGCTAACTGCTACTATAACTTCCAACTATGGCATTTGGTACTCACTATTACTATTATCACAAAAAAAAACTACATTTGTTGTAGCTGAATTATGATTATTATAGCTGAACCACAGTTGTACATCTGTGCTTATCAACATTGTAATTCTATATTCTAAAATTTATGAGAAGAGTGGATCTATGTACTTACAAACATAATGAATTACTTTGACTGAGCTAGTCCCTATGATTTTTTCTCTTTTCAGTACTTTTCCACGTAAAAAACCGTGCTGGCTCATACTACTACTTTTCTATTATATGTGTGTGTTGGTTCTTCGTGTAATGTTAAGACAATACATGATCACTCTAACATCACAAATTTTCTTGCACACAACAATAGGATATATCGACAGCCGATTGGAGGGAAATAAGCTTTGATTGTTTGATGACACTTTATTCATGCAAAGTACCAGGGATTGTTTTGTAAACAATGCAACGGGGTTTACTTTCATTAGGGTGTGGATTAACTCATTTAGTCATCTAAACTGTAAAAATAAATTAAGCTCAACATATTTCAGTTATTTAGTACGGTTTATGAAATCACTGTTCAGTTCGAATGGGTTTCATACTTCTATTAACCAATCTATTCCATTTGGCCAATTACATACATCTTCTTTAGAATGTTAAATTAAAACCGAATTATATTTAAAATTTATTTAATTGGTTCAATTTTGTTGACTATTTATGTTTATTGAAATTATTTAAAAAAATTTCAAACAATCTGACCTAAATTTCCACCAGGAATTAGCTTGTAATGTGCTTTACCAAATAATTGCATTTCCAAATTACTGCAAACCGACTGCCAGTGTAAATTAGACGGCCAAAAATTCCTTTGCGTCATTTCTCAATTCTAAAAAAGAAAAAAAGAAATGGATGCCGGTCGGCTCTGAGTTCGATGATCGATCAATTGTTGGTATTCTTCATGGGGAATGTTGGGAGAATGTAATGGTGTTCATAAAGTTATTCGATTTTTGGTCTGTCTAGTCAGATCTTCGGTTAGTTGGCCCTAGGGCGGTCGATCGTCTACGAGTTCTCTTGACCGGCCGACTTCATGATTTTCAGCGCTTGATTTGGATCATCGAGCTACTTTGAGATCCTTGCATGCCATTTTTTGGTGCATATATAAAGTTCCTCAATTTTCTCGCTTGTTGATAGTAACAGTTGTAATAAAAACAATAAATTTTCTAAATGCAATTAATCAAATCTTATTAATCATAGTTATGTAATGAAGAAACTCCCTGTATATCTATGCCTATAAACCCTTTATATAGGGAGTGCAGCTTTTATCATCCTGATCAAGTTCCTCTTCTTTGCTTGTGCCTAATACTTGCTGTCTCCACATGGAAAAAGAGTATACTTTTGCTCTAAAACCCGTTGATAAAACTATTATGTACTTATGCATACATTTAATTATTTAATATCACATCAANTATATATATATATATATATATATATATATATATATATATATATATATATATATATATATATATATAATTATACCAAAAGTGTTATAAGTATAAATATTACATGCTAGATAATTTCTAATGACAGCAAAAAATTAAGGCTTAGCTTAATAAAAATGTCTAGCATGCACCTAGAAAAGTGTTGAATGACAATAATTTCTCTACGTGAAAAACCTGGAAAGGGTAAAATCGCGGAGCTTGAAAAAATCAAAGTAATCTACTATATATTTTATGTTACATAGTTTCACTCTTTTCTAATTAAAAAAGGTGGTATCACAAAATTTTGATTGGGTTACAAAAATCAGACAAAAATAGCATATAAATAATAATGAGGCTTAATAGTCGGAGGACTATAGTTTGTCTGTAACAACAAATAGTAGTTGATAGTGATAATGGTGGTTGTTGGCTTCAAAATTCTTCAAGAGTGTAGATTTCGCTTTTGGTTTTCTCTCCCCCACTTCATATTGAAAATGTGATCCTACTTTAGAAGGATAATTTAGTAAATTTAGCTAAAATCTAATACACACTATCGAACGATCCATGTCAATTCTTTTCATATTAAATCATCTTTTAGTATTTAAGTGTTTTAACGATTTCAAAATTACGTGATCTTAGGGTTGTTAATTGAGATCATATTCGAGCTTAACTCAAGCTAGATTCGTGCTTTTAAGACTATCAANTTTGGTTTTCTCTTCCCCACTTCATATTGAAAATGTGATCCTACTTTAGAAGGATAATTTAGTAAATTTAGCCAAAATCTAATACACACTATCGAACGGTTTATGTCAATTATTTTCGTATTAGATCATCTTTTAGTATTCAAGTGTTTTAACGATTTCAAAATTAAGTGATCTTAGGGTTGTTAATTGAGATCATATTCGAGCTTAACTCAAGCTAGATTTGTGCTTTTAAGACTATCAAGGTTCGAGTTTATTTTTAAATATCTTAATTGAGCTCAGCTTGGGGTTAATTTGAGCTCAGTCCATATATACATTATTGAGTTTATTAACAAAGAGCTTGTTTGATAAAATAAACAAGTCATAGTCAAGCTATAATTAATTTACAACCCTTCTTTAATCCAGTCTTACTCTAACTTTATATAACTTTTTTGGNTCATGGTTCGAGTTTATTTTTAAATATCTTAATTGAGCTCAGCTTGGGGTTAATTTGAGCTCAGTCCATATACAAATTATTGAGTTTATTAACAAGGAGTTTGTTTCATAAAATAAATGAGTCATAGTCAAGCTATAATTAATTTACAGCCGTTATATAATCCAGTCTTACTCTAATTTTATATAACTTATTTGGAAAAATAAAGAGTCGTATCAATTGATTCTAGTTTAACTTAAAAATAAACATTAAAATGGCATTATTCTTGAATGAGTTGCAATTGAGCTGTAATCAAGCCTTAATTGTGTTTATTCATGTTGACATCAAGTCTAAATTGTTTTGATCATCATTAAATCAGATCACATGACATTCATTCATGCAATAGATGTTGAGTGATAAAAAAATTTAAAAATATTTATCAAAATCATTGTTAGTTTCATATTTTCTATAAATACTATACTTCTTTTTATATTTGTGTGCAAGAAGACCCTCAAAAAATTTATGTAAGAATGAAAACTTTGAAGGCAGCACCACAACGTTTATGTGCTATGTTGAACTTTTCCAACAATTTTCTTGAGACCAAGGCACCTTAATGCTAGAATTTTAGTGTTGCAATGCCAAAAGGACCCCTAACACTATTCTTCAAAGCTCCTCGATGCTACTGAGAAATTATGATAAGTTAAAGTACTAANACTTATCAAAATCATTGTTAGTTTCATATTTTCTATAAATACTATACTTCTTTTTATATTTGTGTGCAAGAAAAGCCTCAAGAAATTATTTATGTAAGAATGAAAATTTTGAAGGCAGCATCACAATGTTTATGTGCTATGTTGAAAATTTTCTAAACAATTTTCTTGAGAGCAAGGCACCTTAATGCTAGAATTTTAGTGTCGATGCTACTAAGAAATTATGATAAGTTAAAGTACTAAATTTAGAGTCCAAGTATTGTGAAGCATAAGATATCATGCAACTGTATGTGTCGATCAAGTAGTATGTAGATTTAGAGTCCAAGTATCAATCCCACAAGGAACTTTGCTAGATTTTAAATAAGTTAAAGTACTAATTTACTAACCTTAAGTCTAATTCAAAATTATTAAAGTTTTGAATGTGTCTAAATTCTAATTTTTGCAAAAGTAAATCAATAAGGTTGTGTTCTCTAGTATGAAAGCAATGTCACTTTGAACTGAATAATGTGAATGCTCAGTATTATACTTTATCCAAGATAGAATAAACATTGGATTCTCATATTATAGTTAAGTTTTGCTTAACCCTATAAAGTCTCCAAGAATTTCTCATTTCTCTATGTGATTGTAATTTTTTATGACAATACTCTTATTCCACTAAGTGATTGAGTGTCAACTTGTTATTTTAGTATACGATCAATTGTCCTAGATTACATCGATTTTTAACTTTTGAAATGGTCAATTTGAAAGTAAATTAAATTCCAAAAGTTAACATGCCAACATGCATTTACAATATTAAAATAGTCTTAGGGATATCTCATTGAATGAATAAGATTCATCACACTATCAAATCAAGGAAATATAAAGAAAGCCAATAAAATTACATTAAAATCTAAGAGAATAGTGTGCATAAATAACAATCAAATATGATATGATTCTAATTTTTCTCCACCACAATCCTTCCTCTACAATGAAATTACACTCTCAGTCAATATAAGTAAAACTCTCTCTCTCTCTCTCTCTCTCACACACTAACATGCACATACACTCTCCTTAAATCCTCTTCTTTAGTGTGTTATGAGTATTCCCACAGACCCAAATGGAGGAAGAATTAATTTAAGTCTTATGAGTGCTTGACTTGCCCAAAAACCATCTTAAGGCAGTGCAAAGCTCAGTGGCATTAACCAGGGGCAACACACAACTAGTGTAGGCATGGTGGTGTTAGTTAAGGTGTTGGGTTTTGGTGCTCTGAATCATTGAGTTAGGGCATCATGCATTGGTGTGTTGGTGATGGTGGCATTGTGACATTGGAGCTAGGTACATCGTTTTTAGTGAACTGGTATTGGGATGTCATCATCTCAATTTCTCTGCATGAAGATAACCTTCACCATATACCTAAGCAACATTGGGGTGTTGAGGTGCTCGAACTTGCCTTTAAGTATTGAATTTTGACTTGTATCTTGCAAATAACACTATATATACCTAAAAATCTGAAATTGATGATATGAAGGGTATAATTCATTTATGGACATATTATACACTTTATAACTATCACATAACAACCCTAAAATCAAATCCTGAGAGGTCCAACTCTCATGTTAACTTCTTTTGTGGTGCTAGACACTGGCATTGCGGCCCGTAGGAAATGAAGCCTAGGCACTAGGTCTTGGTGTCATGATGCTAGGTCGAAACTTGGTATTTTTCTATGGTATTCTTACAAAATTTAAATATGAATACCCTGTCCATTTGCACAAAATGTAAGCCAATATTTTCATTAATTTAAATAAAAGTGCGGGCACAGTTTTCACAAGTAATATGATATATTATCTAAATGGGAGAGATACACAAATAGGGAATACAATTTAACAATGAAAATATGAATGACTATTTGCCTCCCATGTGGTAGTCATATGCTTCGTCATCATCTCCCTCATCTTCCTCATATATATCTCAATATGAATGACTATTTTCGCCATGCCAACTAAACAATCAGCTCTAATGTTGTTCAATGAAGCTCATGTGCTAGTCAAGGGAGTTCACTTTTCCATTGACAACAACTACATTTCCACACAAACTTTGAATCTATTTGAAGATGGAACATGAACAAGAGGAGGCACTAGGAGGGACGAATGAGCTGACTTCTCCTGAGCGCTTATGAGACTGAATATTTTCCTTCACGGTAGAGCCCTTTTTGAACCTCAGTGCTCACAAACGGTGGGTGTCAGAGCCACTTTTGATCGATCTCTTTCCCCTCCCATGCGAATTAGATGTCATGTACTTTGCTTTTATTTTGAAGACTTGGAAGAGTTTTGGAATAATAGAATAGGGTTGTGGTGGCGAACTGCTTGACCACCGTTCCCTATTTATAAAGTAATTAACATCGTGGTACCATAAGCACAACACCACGGTGTTAGGCCTTTGAAGACCCTACCTCCTTAAAACACCATAACTTTTGCACTGATAATAAGTGGTTGTTAAACTTGAAATTGATTAACCACCACGATGCCTATGTAAACACTATTATGATAAGTCCAGGCTCAGTCACATCATTTTAAAAATTGAATAGGTGTACTTGACAACAGGGCCCAGCATCCATTAAATTGATGTAGCACTACATTGCCGAGACTCAATGTTGCAGCACGATGTAGCTTTTTTAAAAAACTACTCATAATGCACACACAATTAACTTGTGTAGTATCGCGACACAACGTATGCACGCCCAGGTGTTGGCAAGAAAGCTCTGGCATTGCGTTGCTATCCTAAATTTGCCAATGATTGCATGTTTATTCCCCAAAAAGTAATAAATTAAATTTTAGGGTGATTTAGTAAGACATTGGGATCAAAACATGTTAAGAATATGATGCCAAAAATGATTAAAATTCATAGTCAAATTAATTTACATTGATTAAAAATTTATTAAGAAAAACTTCAGTTAAAATTTTAGGATAACTCATCATCCTTGGAAATAATGTATTATATGTAATTATATCTAAGTTTAACTCATAACATCTCATGTGGTCATGTCGTTTTGTTTCTTCTATTGCATATAGTTGGCGCAGGTTCAAATCCAGCGCCCTACATTTATTTTTTTTTCAGTTAATTTTAACGAACCAATTTCGAACTAAACACGAACAAGAATATTTAAATCGAGTCGAACACAAATACACTGTTCACGGGCTAATTTAGAACGAGTCGAACACAAGCCAAGCTTAAGCTTGACTCGTTTACAACCCTAATTGAATGTGTGATGGATTTTATGTTAAAGTGACATTTGTAAGTACGAGTAATATTTTCTGCAAGAGATCATTCCTAAGAAAGGAAAAAATGTTTATGAAAATCAAAATTATAGAGTTTCTTTGCAATTGTTGGTTCATGCTTATGCTCATAAGCATGATCTAGTTTTATAGGAGCTCCGCACTCGTTGTTATTATAATATCCATTTTGCAGGTTAATTTGATTTCATTTTCAGCCTCTAAATAAAATTTGAATTTGAACTAAGTGTAGCACTTGAGAAATTATGATGAGTAGGGATGAGTGGTATGTCTTGCTGATGCCTGCCAATGCATGGAAAACTCATACTATATTGAAGTGAGCAAATCAAGGACAAAGGATGAGAAGCCCCTTACAAGTCAAAGATCTTAGTTCTAACTTGGGTTGTTTAAGGGTAGAGCTCAGCTCCTCATTTCTATATCTCTTCCAAATTATATAAAGATTCTAGCTTCATTGGCCATTCTATATAGATTTTTGAGTTATTTGATTGATTGATTTGTCATGTTTGTTTAATATGGCACTAAACTATCTACTTCTTTTATATTTCTTACCATGTTTGTGTGCTTAGAAAGCTTGGTTTAGTCGTTAGACTATTAGGTTTAAATTAAATTATTCATCCAACGTGATGAAATTAAAATTAAAATAACTTAAATAAATTAAATTAAAACTCATTAGAAATAATCAATAAAATTCATTAGAAATTTCTTATGAACAAGTGAAACATTTGTGTATGCATCTTGATTTGTTTCCTTAGTTTTAAGACTTCAGTCATTGTACATAAAGAGATTTTATAAGCAAGGATGGATGTCTTTTTAGGAAAAGTCTAGCATGACTTTGGAATCAAAAACCTAAATAAAGATACATAAACTATAAATTGATGCATTATCTAAAAAATGCTACATACCATTTATACTCAGACAACTTCGTATATAAGGTTTGGTTATGAGTTCCACTTATGTCCTAAATTTAAATAACACATTTACCTATCTTGCATAGCATTAGACCAAACAAGGTTTTAAAGTAATTAGGTGGATTTAATCGCAACCATTTTCAAACATTGTCTCAAGTTCAGGAAAATCAAGCTTGGTTTATTCTTGCAGTTGGACCGATATGTACCACATCATATTGTTAGACTAGGTTTGATAGCTTAATAATATAGTAATTCTCACCCTTGTTTAAGGCTCTAAGGCACCCTATTTTTTTCTTGCCACTCAACAATTTCTCATCTCTTTATCTTTTTTGCAATCCTGTGTTAACGAAATAAAAATCTTAACAAGACAACTAAAATTTAAATGAACCTCAATTCCTAACATGTAAAGCCGAACCTAGGATACTTGGAGTGCTTATTAAGCTTCTCAGTATCCAAGCACTTGTTATCACTCTTCTTTTAGAATCACACTCTACTAACTTGTGATATCTTGATTAATTTTTAAACATCAATCTTGATATAAAATATTGAAATCTATAAAGACACGCGACAATATTTTAAAAAAACGCATTAGGAGATTACTTATCATATGATGTAATTAACTATATGTGCATAAACGTACGAACATGTGTCTCTGAATAAAATAAACTCTTTTATCTTACATAATTAATATAAGAGAAAAATTTTTGCTCGCATAAATTCACTAATTTTAGTATCTTCATTAATAGATTGAGTAAATTATTGAATGATATTTCTATCTTTCAAAATAATGTATCATTATTAATATTGTGTATTTGATCACCTAAATAAAACCTTCAAAATTTGTGTGGTGTTATATTTTAATCTCACAAAAGTCAAACACTTAACCATAAGAATCCATAATAAGCAGCTTGAATCCCTTTAAAGTGAGATGTTGGGGGATTGCATCATTTAAAAGTGAAAAGTCATGTAAGCTATGCCCCTTAGTAGGTTAATTTTTGTCTCTAAAAAAATCCTCTATAATATGACATCATGATTCATCATGTATAATTTCACAAAGAGTGTCCAAGAAATGATGTTTGTCCAACTCCATTGAGGCTTGTGGAGAATTGTGACTTCCTTCTAATGACATAATTAAACTATGTTGTTGATTCTGTGATGGGCCATTTTTATCATATCGTGATGTGATTTTATGTTGGCGAGCTTCTATTCATAATCATAGGATTTGAACTTGGATCCTCTTCCATCCTACATGTACGTTTCTCTAAATTTTGAATTGAATTGCCTCCTAGATTGAAGATTTGTTAGCAGTTATTGGAGTGATGTTTGAAGTATGTTAGGAATCACTTTCAATATACAACATGAAATTGTTATGCAATAGGTAATTCATAAATGTAAGGAAAAACCAAGACTTAGTTCTATAAAAAATGTCTAGCACGCAATTAAAAGTGATTAATGATAATAAAATGTTTACATGAATAATCTTAGAAGGGAAAAAATCATGCTCCCCGACTTCATCATATATTTCAAGTTATAAAATTATAATCTTTCATTTAACTGAAAAAGTTACGAGGTTATAAAATTTTAATTGAAATAAGAAAAAAAATATGAAAAAAATTACTTTAAAATAATAATTTGGCTGCAACACCCATTGGCTAATAATTAGTCTACAACAATCACCACCGGTGGTTCATAGCACTTGTTCGTGGTAGCTGATTTTAAATTTTTTTAAAGAGCATGGATTCAGTTGGTAGCTTTTTTATGTTATCTTTGTATTAAAATAGGGTCATATTTATAGAGTTTTAGGAGATGATTTTGATAAATTTAATATTTATATGATCTTATAATTGAATGATTTTAGGCTTGTTAGATTTCTTTCATCCATATACTTGATTTGACTATAAAAATATTAAATTTAAATCTTATATAATCATTCAATTAATACTTCAAGTATTTTGATCATATTTCATATTGATCTGAGTTCTTTGTCCTACACTTAAATTAATTTTAGTGTCTTTTATTTCGTATTGCCGAGATGCACATAACTATAGGCTTATTGAAATTAGAGTTTATTAAAAACTTTACATTGGGATTTGTGTCTCATCAGATTGTTTTTTNTAAATTTTATATAATCATTCAATTAATACTTCAAGTATTTTGATCATATTTCATATTGATCTGAGTTCTTTGCCCTACACTTAAATTAATTTTAGTGTCTTTTGTTTCGTATTAACTATAGGCTTATTGAAATTAGAGTTTATTAAAAACTTTATTATTTACAATACATTGGGATTTGTGTCTCATCAGATTGTTTTTCCGTTACATATGCAATTACATAAAAGTTGCTGGATGTGTATGCAAATTTTCATTAAAAAAAGTGCTTCATGGTTGAAGGGTGGAATAGAATTTTAAAGGGAGTTAGGTAGCACAAGACATGGGAGAATGAAAAACGTACCAACGTGTAAAACGTGGACGTATTATTTTTATCTATTTTGGTTTGTCCTTTTGATGAACGACTCTGCTAAAAATCAGTTACAAAAACTCAAATCTATAATTTTGACTCCTAGTTTAGTTCCATTTGCTTTGATTCAATTTTGATCTGAGCCAAAATTCAAATCAATTTTCGAGAGATTGATGATCTTCGGGCTAAATTCACAGCACTATCTATAAATGAGCCATTTGAGGTTGTATTGCATGATTTCANCATTTGAGGTTGTTTTGCATGATTTCATAGATGGGATGTTCCGAGCTTTCTAGAAGATTATAGAGAATTTAGGAAAGAATATTCTAATTATAATAGATTTAATACGTAAATAATATTAGCATTAGGAGCAGGTTAGAGCGGAATTAAGGAGAAGGAGCAAAATTGTAAAATATGTTTGCGTTCCTGCCCCCACTCCCTCATTTTAAACACAAACATTTTAATAAGAATTTAATAAGAGATTATAGTAATATTTTATAATCTTAAAATTAAAAAGGATTTAATTTTGAAATGTTAATATTTTATTTAAATAAGAATTTTTTTAAAATTGAATTATCGGAAATTAAAATGTTATTAGATTTAATTAATTATAATAAGTAAATTTTGAATTTATAGAATATAATTATAAAATGATATAAATTAACAATATTGATTAAAATAATTTATTGAATTATTAAAAATAAAATGAAAATAAATATTAATTAAATGAAGGAAAAAAAGAAATTAATTTTACCGGATAGTATTTAACTTTATAAAAATAATATAGTTATAAAAAAACATCCCATCTACAAATTCCTCTGGAATTATGTCTTCTTCAAAAATAGATAATTGGATCAATGGAGCTTCACAATCTTCAATGGCGTCCAAGTCGTCAGCCGAGCGAATTTGGTTAACAAGCACATTATTCACCATAATCGAGTCACTGATATACGCATTCAATATTGAATGCTGGTGCAGTATGTCATGACTTGGCAAAACCACATCAGTATTTGTATTCCTGTGCAGCATCACCTTCACCAGCCTTTGGCCCGCTTGAGTCTCGCTTGTCCCACTATCCATGGTTTGATAACCACTTTCACCAGCATCCATACGCGCACCAACGGATGGTTCCTAAACGAAGTGCTCCACATTTCTTCTGTTATAAGGATGAAATGAGTGTGAAAGGTCAAATGATCGACGACCAGCTTTGTCAATCATTGCTTGATCGTGTCGCTTGAAGCATCCAATTTCATATATGCTCAATGATTGTGGAGTGGGACTGCTTGTGATAAAATTAATGTAAACAGAGTGACACATTAAAGTGTAAAAAAAATCTTAAATTGCCACATGTTCAGGTTATAGATCTCCATATTTCAATCACCCTCTCAAAATGCCCCACCGGGTGAAGCGGCGCCAAACAAATAGTGATATCATCAGCATGTAAATTCACAACCTCTATGTAAATCACGATTGTGTTTGGTGGTTTCTAAGAGTAGAAATTCACATGCCCCGTCATCTTTAACATGAGTTATAGTAATTCTGCTGCTCATTAGAAGCCTACAAACCAAATTTATTGTATGTGTTGAACTACCTTGGCATAGTACTGGTGATATTTCCCTCTTCAATTCATGTAATGTTATTAATTGAGATACTTGCATTGATCGATTTCTTCTACCAATATATACCGGAGTGAAATCATCTGTTGCACGCAACTATCCGCTAAGCATACCGGTTAATGATACATCTTGCTACTCATATTAATACAAAAACTGCAACATTATACTTGACTTTAGAGCTCGCTTCAACTAGCATCTAAACACTAAAATGCAATGTTTATTTAAAAACAAGAGACTAACTACGCAATTGACGGTGAGAAATCTCATATACATAATCAAGTATGCAATACATATGTTTAAGAAAGTGCTACAATTTAAACTTATTAAAGAGGTTCACAGTTAGCTATATAATTTTCTTATGATGTTCTCTGAAAACCT
Organism: Phalaenopsis hybrid cultivar; assembly: GCA_002079205.1. Taxonomy (NCBI): domain Eukaryota; kingdom Viridiplantae; phylum Streptophyta; class Magnoliopsida; order Asparagales; family Orchidaceae; genus Phalaenopsis; species Phalaenopsis hybrid cultivar. The sequence continues at coordinate 122,260 of JXCR01118079.1, read as the reverse complement.
CAATTACAATTTAAAAATCATTGCTATCATGCAGGTGTTCTCTATCCTTATCAGTGGAGTAATAATCACTATTTCAAATATGTGATTATAAATCTCCTGATAAAACTTGGAAACACCAGCATAGAAAGCGTTAATTTTGAGAAAATTAAGAATGATATATTCAGAGAGCTAACTTTTAAAATTAATAATCTTAACGATTAAGGATCTGGTCGCCAGCCACCGTCCCCTAAATATCACTGCTATCATCGTCTCCGTTGCTCTTCTTCGTCCATCCACTCGATGTAGCTTTAGGGCACAACTCAACAAGTTCATCTGACTGTTGTTTAATGTGACTCATTCAATCAACCAGGAAGTCCATCTGCAGCCCAATTGCAGTGACCTCGTCTTGCAAACCTTGGGTCAAGTCATAAAGCGGGCAGTCAAGACAGACTTAGGAAGAAGGGGTACAACTTCGGGAGAGTGCAACATCTTTCTGTCTTCTAAAATCAACGCCAAAAACATGACGATCATCAAAAGATCGGCCGACTGGTCTTATCGGCCTCGCATGCTGGCGGGGAGCCATTTGTGTGGAGGTAACTCTTTCATCCATAAAATTTACATTATAATCAAAATTTATAACAATAATTGACAAATTTACGTATGTAATATTTTCACACAATGTATAGTCCAACATAAAAACTATTGTTATTTAAAAAAAAAANCTCTTTCATCCATAAAATTTACATTATAATCAAAATTTATAACAATAATAGACAAATTTAGGTATGTAATATTTTCTAACAATGTATAGTCCAACATAAAAACTATTGTTTTTTAAAAAAATTTTTTTTTTGACCATATACACCATTATCTTATATTCATCCTCTAATATATCCAAAAATGAATTTAACTCCTTTAATCACATGCAATATTCATTAATAGTTTGGTAGAATGATGTATCTATTTTTGGAGTATTGAAAACATGTTCATTACAAGATATCAAAAAGATTTACATACTATTGGAGCTAAAAAATACATTCAAATTAAATCAAAATTGCAAATAAATTTTAAACTATTCTCTCAACAAATAATTCTAGATCCATTTAGGTTATCATTTTATAGTTTAGATAACTTACTGAATATAAAATTAGATTCAAATCATTTTTTCTAATACAAAATTTTCATAATCACTCGCAAATTAATTATGAAGTTTTCTATTAATGCAAACTCAAATTTTATCCATGCACAAAGTAATATTTATGGATAAAAAAATGTTGAGGCATATATTCTAGTTGAGCTAAAATTAAAATTTTCTCTACCATATTATTTAGTAGGACAAATGAGGCAAGGATGAAGGGGCCCTACTACATTATTGTAATATAAACATCTAGAATCACAATAAATTGACTTTAATGGGTCCATATTTTAAAGCAATACTTCTAGTGGAATGGCCAAGTAAATAATTTAAAGATACATTATATGATATTGGTTATTTGCTAGCTGATATGTTTTGGATAATTCTTCTTAATTAGGTAGAGAGACAAAAAAATAATATTGTAATATTGAATATATATATATATATATATATATGTGTGTGTGTGTGTGTGTTCAAAAGGAAATTAGTAGGGTTTAGGGCCAAATACCAATTTTCCATGCACTAGGCCCCAAGATGAGAGCTCGCGTCATGTGCCTAAATATTTGAGAAATATTCGAACCCGTGACCTGAGGGAACTTATAGTGAACCTCGCCAACTAATAGGCCAAGGTTTGTGGCGCGCGCGCACACACAAACTTATATATATATATATATAAGTTTGTATGTATGTATATGTATGTATATATATATATATATATATATATATATATATATATATATATATATATATATATATATATATATATATATATATATAT
>JXCR01118079.1:56707-98238 GCA_002079205.1 Phalaenopsis hybrid cultivar | reverse complement strand
AAAAAAAAAAAAAAAAAAAAAAAATTTCAAACCAATACACTTCTTTGGATTTTGGTTTGTTTCAAAGATTCGGGGCTGGTTCGAAGATAGCAATTGCAGACTTATAATTCCAACTTTGACTATATTAAGACTAACAAAAAGTAAGGTTGGACAATAGTAAGACTAACAAAAAGTAAGACTTTCAAACCTCAAGGGAATCAAACAACAAAGCAAAATTAGATTATGCTTCGAACTTTGGACCTCCACTATAGAGATTAAAGGAAAAACGGCATAAGCAAACAGTGCACAATGTGGTTATAGATAACCGATTGAAAACAAACTATCAGGAAATCAGAGACCCTTCTGGTATTGTGGTACAGTAAAAGTTTACGGAGTAAACATAAAATTAACCTAAAATTATCATCTTCAATGAAATTCAATTTACATAAAACAGCATTCAGTGCGATTGTTATTCATATATCATCACTCAAATCATACAAACAAGATAGGCTACTGCAGCCTTGTATCACGACACCTGGCGGAAATTTACGTCAGGTGTCCAATTAAAATTAATTACATCAAAATGTGAACCTCACTGAAATACATTGACTGATTATTTTTTAAAAGTGTGTGACCCCTCCTAACACATGTCCAATTTTAATTGAATCCCCAACGCAAATTTGCGTCAAAAATCCTGATGCAATCATTTTTTGCACTGCTGCACATTACCACTAAAAATAAGATATAAATATTCCAACTGAAAAGTCTTATCCAGTCCAGGAAAATCTCGAGGGCAGCAAACCATGCAGCATCTCGATCATTTAAAAGATAACACAACCGAGAGCNTTGCACTGAGACTTTAATTAGTGAAAAGTGAACGCCAAACATCTTTATTTCAAGTAAGTTTTTATGTGTCATTAGCATATTAAAAAACTAAGTTGTCTATTTTTTTAAACACAGTATAAAATGTTATTATTCTTTAAAATTAATAGCATCAAATAAAATGTTGCTTAAAAATAATATTAGCTCCACAAAACTGTCAAAAAAAAAAACTAAAAAAACTAAAAAAGATTCAAATATGCTGAGTGAACCTATTTTTTCAAAAAAAAAATAGAACTTGGTATTTCAACTCTTTGTAGAGAAAGAGGGAAAATATAAAAAGTGAGTGGAGAGTGGGCAAAGAGAGTGGGGGAGGTGATTCTTTAGTTGAGAGGGAAAGAGAGAGAGTAGAGAGGGAAAGAGACAGAATAGAGAGAGAAAGAGAGAGTAGGGAGAGAGGGGGATTGTTATAATAATTTTCAAGCTTCCACTCTTTTAGATGTTTATTTATTTTTGTTTTGACCTAGTCTTCTTCCCTCCATTGAGCTTTTCTACTTCTTCTCAATCACCATTATATTTTTACAATATTTTATGTATTTTATTTGGCACTTTAGTCATGCCCTATTTTAACTGATGTCCCTCATGATTGTTGTTATAATTGTCAAGCTTCAATTATTTTAATTGTTTATTTATTTTTGTTTTGACCTAGTCTTCTTCCCTCCAATGACCTTTTGTAATTCTTCTCAATCACCGTTGTATATTTGAGGTATTTTATCTATTTTCTTATTGTAGAGATTAAAATGTCGACTGGTTGAGAAATTGAAAAATGTTTTGATGAAGTTATAACTTCACTAAGTCGTAATTGCCAAGCCGCCGGAAGACTCCTTACCTCGTACAACAATAGTTTTAGGATTATAAATTAGGGGCATTTGCATAAATATCACTCAATTCTTATGTAAGTATTTATATACCTAATTTCTAAATATTTATCCTTACATTCACACCAATCAAATATTTAACATCATGTCAACAATATATCATTATCTTTTAAGAAAGAAATATACATTTTCATGTATAGATTTATGACACTAATGTGTAATAAATGTAAAATTGGACTAAGGTCGTTTAATAGTGGATTTTAGAAGAAATTTAGTAATTGTTTTTATCTTGGTTTAAAATCATTGTTAAATTTCTGTTTTTTACTTAAATAGCATAAATAATATAGTTCTCTTATTTCAAAGTGAATTGCCCAAAAAAACTTATCCTAAATAGCTTTGGATCATAATGCCTTGACATATATAGCTTTATTTTTAAGTGTACAAGAAGGCCCACATCTCACATAAGAGTTTCATGAATGTCTAGGGTTTTTTTTCCTTCCCTATTTACACATTTATAAAATTCTTATAATTTTTTTGAGCTAAATGATATTTTTTGGGGGGGCTATATTAGATTAAAATTTATGTACTAAATAAAAATATATATATATATATAACAATTGTTTTTTATATATGTAAATCCTCTTTTTTTTCCTATTAATTTTGGAATAGGAGTAGCAAAATCAAATTTTAAGAAGTGGTGGCAAATTTTAAGTGTACTATATGATTGATATTANCATTATACTAAGATTATCTATCAAAGGGCTGTGTCCGTGCGTCTTAACCGATGATGATCTATATATTTTTTTGTAATATTATTATTATCATTATTATAAAAGTAGTAACTTAATTATTATGATTTATTTATTTAAAAATATAAATTAAATTAAATTGTTATTATTTAAATTTTGTAATATTATTTTTATATTGAAATTTTTTTTTTTGAATTTGCACCTCCAATTATACTAGTATCTTTATGAAGCTCAAACATCTTGAAGCGTGTCGAAAAATTCATAGTGGTTGTAATAATTTAGTGTAGATAGGCCCACTCTCCTCTTGAAGTAGAGAAGATGAAATCACAATGTCGGTGTATAACGGGAGTTCAACAACAATAGTTGTAACGGGTCACAAATGTCGTAGTTGTTGCTTTAAAGGAAATAGCCTGTCGCGAATGTTGTGATAGTGTCAACTGGTCATAGAGGCCATAGTTGAAAGCCATTTTAGAAGTTGGTCATGTAGGTCGTAGATGATTGCTTTAGAAGCGTCGACTGGTCACAAAGACCGTAATAAGGAGCTACAAGAGCTGCGGATAATGTTGGTCGTAGTTGATCATATGGGTCTTAACAATGACTTGTGATAATGTTCACAAGCCACATAGGTCAGAGTTGAAAGCTACATGAAATGTGGACCACATAGACCCAAGTTAGTCATATAGACAACAGTGGTGTGCTACAGTAATATATGTAGGCCGCAAAAGCTGGAGGAAGGAGTTGCATGAGCTATGAGCAACATGAATTGTAGTTTTCGCATAGGTTGTAGGGTGAGTTGCAACAATGTCTGTAGGCTACAATGGCCGGAGTTGGGAGCTGAATGAGTTGTGGATTTCATCAACCATAATTGGCCACATACGTCATAATGGTGAGTTGTAATAAAATTTGTGGACCATAACGGTAGGAGTTGAGAGTTGCATGAGCTATAGAACATGTAAGTCATAGTTGGTCATGTAAGTCGTAGTGGTGAACAACGATAACGTTCGTAAGCCAAAGAGATCAAAGTTAGGAGTTGCATGATTTGTGGACCACATAGGTTGCAGTTGGTCGCATTAGCCATAATGGTGAGTTGCAATAACATTCATAGTCCATTGATGTCAGAGTTGGGAGTTGCATGAACTATAGACCATATTGGTCGTAGTTGGTCACAGGTCGTAGTTGTGAGCTACGATGATTTTGGTAAGCTAAAGTGATCAGAGTCAGGAGTTGCACGAGGTATGGACCATGTAAGTCATAGTTGGTTACATTGGTGGTGAGTTGCAATAACATTCATCAGCCATAAAGGTCAAAGAAGATTTGAGTGAGCTATCAGCCAAGTATGTTGTATTTTATCACCTAAGCCATGGTGGTGAGCTGCAAGACCATATATAGACCACAGATGGGAGTTGCATGAGCTTTGTACCACTCAGGCTGTAGCGTCGAGCTGCAATAATGTCCGTAGACCATAGATGCTAGAGTTGGGAGCTGGATGAGCTATATACCGCATAAATCGTAGTTGGTCATGTAGGTCATAGTGTTGATCTGTGATAACATATGTACGTCATAGAGGTTGAAGTTTGGAGCTTCATGATTTATGGACCACTTAGGCTGTAGTGGTGAGTTGCGATAATGTTTGAAAGCCACATAGGCTGGAGTTGGGAGCTACATGAGCTATGAGCTATGTAAGTTGCACTTGGCCACATAGATCGTAGTGGTGAACTGCAATATTGTCCATAGGCCACAGAATCCAGAGTTTAGAGTTGCATGAGCTATGAACAAGGTAAGTCGTAGTTGGTCATGTTAGTCATAGTGGTTAGTTTCAATACTGTTTGTAGGCTAAAGATGTCAGAGTTGGGTAAATGAGATGTGGATCATGTAGGTCGTAGTGGTGAGCTCCGATAATATTTGTAAGTCATCTAGGTCGAAGTTGGGAGTTACATGAATTGTTGAACACGTAGGTTGTAGTTGGTCATGTAGGCCATAGTGGTGAGATATGATAATAATTGTAGGCTATATAGGTTGGAGTTGGGAGCTGCATGAGTTGTGGACCATGCAGGTTGTAGTTGGTCATGTAGGTCATAGTGGTGAGCCTCAAAACGTTAATAAGTCATATAGGGTGGGGTTTGGAGTTGTAGAATTAATTTGTACTTTGTCATGTAGGTTGTAGTGGTAACCCATGATAACATCCGTAGGACATAAGAGTCGAAGTTGGGTTCTGCCTGAGCTGTGAAACACGTAAGTCATAGTTGATCACATATGTCATAGTAGAAAGCTATGGTAGTGTCTGTTGGCCTCAAAGGCCATAGCGGAAAGCAAGTGTTAGTTGGCCACCAAGATCTGAGTAGAGGATCGTAGTGAAACAATTATTATACTGTATTCAAAGTGCATCATTACATCGTATTTGGGGTTTATCTTTACACCGTTTTTAGGGTGCATCATTACACTATCTTTGAGTCACCGTGCTACTCCGTAGGATGCTTCGTTACTTGTCATGTTGACTATTACTTTGCACAATACTTCATTACTCTGTAGTGTACATCGTGACTCTGCAGGGGGCTTCACTACAATGAGCAGGGGGCGGCCGATGATAGTCGATAGATAAAAGGTAAAAAGTGTTCCTCGGGTCTTTGAATCCAGAACGACTCTCAGATTCTCTTTTTTCTCTTTTCAATCCAGCACTTAGTCACTGTCGTGGTTCTTTGGCCCCCCTTCATGAAGGGGGAATGGCTCTTTTTGTAGGGTCTGGGGGAGTGACCTCCCCAATAAACTTAGAAATGAATTTGGACCATTCCATTGAACAAGCCAGAAAGATTCTTACGATTGAAAAACATTTTATGAAAATTTAAGTGTCTTAATGACATCAGAAATGAGTGATTTTGGACTCGTTGGATTCACTTCATCGAGAAACTCACTTTGACTATAACATTACCAGATTTGAAATTCATTTGACATTGAAATTGGTCGCCCAAAGCTTTCAAAAATAGTTTAACGGTTAGAATTAGACATGACTTAAATAAATTAGGTCAATTTTGATGTCATTGAGTTCGTCTCGTCGAGCCAATCAGTGCGACTGTAAATTTGTTGATATTAGAGTTCCAAATGATTTTTAATTTGAGTTTGAATATTTATTGTTCGAAATTGCATTGAAATTCATCCCAAATGGCAAAATTTATTGATGTTCCATCACATTTATTTGGTATTCTTTTGGTCAAGAAAAGCATTATAAACTTTTTAGGAAGATTTACATACCACCCAATTCCTATTTATTTATATATCTAACTCCTAAATTTCATTATATATATATATGCCACCTTACTTTAGAAAAAATGTATTTCATTTTTTAAAAATTAAAGTGGTGACATTTTTGATGTGATATGAAAATTTTGGGCAGTACAAAACCTCTAGTTTGTCAATTTTTTAAATTTTACAAAAAACAAATTAGCATTAAATAATTAAATAACAGTCATTTTTAATCCAATCTTTTTAAATAACTCAATTCTTTTAAATAATTCATTTATTTTTTGTACTATTTAATACAAATAATTTCCAAGCACATGCTCGCTGAAAAAAATAAAAACCTACTGATCATCAAATATGTGTTCAATCATCGTATATGGTCATAGCAATTGATTATTAAAAACTGCTTCATATTATCATCAAATATTCAGTAAAAATCATATAAAAAAGCTGTAGAGATAAGTCGTAGCAGGAATGTGGATAATCTCTAATGACTAGAACCCACAGCATGACTGTAAAAGCGAGCAAACTTATGTGCTCAAAATGTACAAGTACATTGCCTGAAATAAAGTTAAAATAAAAAAAAATGAAAGCAAATTTGTGCATAAAGTTAAGGTTCTGAAAAATCAGACCAAACATTAAACTAATAGAGTAGATTCAATTGAACCAAGTTCAATCAGATGAAGTAATAAAAATATCAGGAATGATAATTCAATAAACTTGTCAATTAAGATCAGAAAAAAACAAACAATTGTTCATTCAAGTATCTTGTAAACTAACAAAATAAAACAAAAAGATTATGCCCAGTTTACATACTTCAAAAGCTTCCTCTAAATTTAATAGCAATATCTCACATAAAATCAAAATGTTCATAACCAATACACTTCTTTGGATTTTGGTTTGTTTCAAAGATTCGGGGCTGGTTCAAAGATAGTAATTGCAGACTTATAATTCCAACTTTGACTATATTAAGACTAACAAAAAACAAGGTTGCGCTGCAGCAGAAAAAGCTCAAGGGAATCAAACAACAAAGCAAAATTAAATTATGCTTCGAACTTTGGACCTCCACTATAGAGATTAAAGGAAAAACGGCATAAGCAAACAGTGCACAATTTGGTTATAGATAACCGATTGAAAACAAACTATCAGGAAATCAGAGACCCTTCTCGTATTGTGGTACAGTAAGAGTTTACGGANCCGCAGAAAAACCTCAAGGGAATCAAACAACAAAGCAAAATTAAATTATGCTTCCAACTTTGGACCTCCACTGTAGAGATTAAAGGAAAAACGGCATAAGCAAACAGTGCACAATGTGCTTATAGATAACCGATTGAAAACAAAGGCTGGTTCAAAGATAGTTATTGCAGACTTATAATTCCAACTTTGACCATATTAAGACTAACAAAAAGTAAGGTTGCGCTGCAGCAGAAAAACCTCAAGGGAATCAAACAACAAAGCAAAATTAAATTATGCTTCCAACTTTGGACCTCCACTATAGAGATTAAAGGAAAAACGGCATAAGCAAACAGTGCACAATGTGGTTATAGATAACCGATTGAAAACAAACTATCAGGAAATCAGAGACCCTTCTCGTATTGTGGTACAGTAAAAGTTTACGGAGTAAACATAAAATTAACCTAAAATTATCATCTTCAATGAATTTCAATTTACATAAAACAGCATTCATTGCGATTGTTATTCATATATCATCACTCAAATCATACAAACAGGATAGGCTACTATAGCCTTGCATCACGACACCTGAATGTTGAGGAAGGTGGAGATCCGGTCCACTACCTATTACAGAAGATTCATATTTTATATAAATTGATTCAAATTTATTTGCTCTTAATTGATTTCCTAAGCTTCTCGTGCCACCAGATATTATTCCCGGTTTGGAACCCCGCGTCTTTCATTTCTAAGCTCTTCCCGCCTCTATTATTTTGCAAATTAATCCTTGCTTTTGTGGGCTCGAAAAGAAGAATTAATTTATGCTTTTCTTTTTATGGTATTTGGGAAAGTAACAAGCGGGAAACAGAGNCAGCAGAAAAACCTCAAGGGAATCAAACAACAAAGCAAAATTAAATTATGCTTCCAACTTTGGACCTCCACTATAGAGATTAAAGGAAAAACGGCATAAGCAAACAGTGCACAATATGGTTATAGATAACCGATTGAAAACAAACTATGAGGAAATCGGAGACCTTTCTCGTATTGTGGTACAGTAAGAGTTTACGGGGTAAACATAAAATTAACCTAAAATTATCATCTTCAATGAATTTCAATTTACATAAAACAGCATTCGGTGCGATTGTTATTCATATATCATCACTCAAATCATACAAACAAAATAGGGTACTGCAGCCTTGTATCATCAGGTGTCCAATTAAAATTAACTATATCAAAATGTGGACCTCACTGAAATACACTCATTGATTATTTTTTAAAAGTGTGTGACCCATCCTAACACATGTCTAATTTTAATTGAACACTCGACGCAAATTTGCGTCAAAAATCATGATGCAATCATTTTTTGCACGGCTTCACATTACCACTAAAAATAAGATATAAATATTCCAACTGAAAAGTCTTATCCAGTCGAGGAAAGTCTCGAGGGCAGCAAACCATGCAGCATCTCGTTCATTCAAAAGATAACACAACCGAGGGTGCTAATTGGATTCAGGATCTGATCTTAACAAACCTGTTAAGTAAAAATAAAAAAGATACTTCTAAAAAATCCAACGAGCCAGCGAAATGGAAGCTTGCAACCAGGGAAAAGGATGCGTACAGCGGACTAAAGATGGTATTTGGCTTGTAAACAAACGACGAGCGAGTAGCGAATCAACGCCGTAGGNGAGCGCTAATTGGATTCAGGATCTGATCTTAACAAACCTGTTAAGTAAAAATAAAAAAGATACTTCTAAAAATCCAACGAGCCAGCGAAATGGAAGCTTGCAACCAGGGAAAATGAGGCGTGCAGCGGACTAAAGATGGGATTTGGCTTGTAAACAAACGACGAGCGAGTAGCGAGTGAATGCCGTAGGAGCGACCGAGGATGCCTCACGCGAATGAAAACGGGAATAAAGTTTTCGTAATACATTTTGGGAAATTTCCAAATAGCATGATCCTCNGCCTCACGCGAATGAAAACGGGAATAGAGTTTTCGTAATACATTTTGGGAAATTTCCAAATAGCATGATCCTTAAAAACCGGGAATGGTCCTCCGATTTTAGGGTCTGGTGGCACTGGTTCAATGTGGGGACAGATTCTAGGTATAGATCGGACCACACACCCGACCTATTCATGGTTGAACCGGTCGGACTGTTATGGTATGGAGCCCAGCAAGCAAAAGATCGAGCGCTTGGCGTTTTAGCGCCCCTGCGTCCCCACAACCCAGGCACGCTTGCGCCTCTCAGGATCCAAGCTATCCTTCGAAAATTATCAGGTGAAGAAGGGGAGTGTTGGAGAGGAAAAATTAGCGTGCATTTCTCTTGTCAGATCAGGATGAACGATTTGAAGTAAAGTGCTGTAAGTTTTCTTGATTGTAGAAAGAAAATATAAATGCGTTCTTTATAAAATTTCTGGTTCATAGTGAAATTTCTTGGTGGTGTGGCCTCATGATTTTTTACCATTTTCGAAGTTTTTGCTTTAAATTCTTGTGTGCTTTTCTAGATTATCTTTGTTGTGTTTTTGTTCTTAAAATTTGTTCGGTTTTCTGGAAATTATTTGATTTTATTTCGTGGTGTGATTTAAATTTATATTGAATCTATACTTAGGTGAAATTGAAGGGGATTGTTTTAATCCAAACAAGTGGTATGAAAGCGGTGTTNTATATATATATATATATATATATATATATAAAGGACTACTGTCATTTTATGGCAGATGTTTGAGATAATTTGACATTAGCGGCTAAATTTAATGTCGAGTCATTATACTAAGGTTATCTATCAAAGGCCTGTGTCTGTGTGTCTTAACCGATGATGATCTATATATTTTTTTGTAATATTATTATTATCATCATTATAAAAGTACTAACTTGATTATTATGATTTATTTTCTTAAAAATATAAATTAAATTAAATTGTTATAATTTAAATTTTGTAATATTACTTTTATATTGAATTTTTTTTTTTGAATTTGCACCTCCAATTATACTAGTATCTTTATGAAGCTCAAAGATCTTGAAGCGTGTCGAAAAATTCATAGTGGTAGTAATAATTTAGTGTACATAGACCCACTCTCCTCTTGAAGTAGAGAAGATGAAATCACAATGTCGGTGTATAACGGGAGTTCAACAATAATAGTTGTAACGGGTCGCAAATGTCGTAGTTGTTGCTTTAAAGGAAATAGCCTGTTGCGAATGTTGTGATAGTATCAACTGGTCATAGAGGCCATAGTTGAAAGCCATTTTAGAAGTTGGTCATGTAGGTCGTAGATGATTGCTTTAGAAGCGTCGACTGGTCACAAAGACCGTAGTAAGGAGCTACAAGAGCTATGGATAATGTTGGTCGTAGTTGATCATATGGGTCTTAATAATGAGTTGTAATAATATCTGTAAGCCACATAAGTCAGAGTTGAAAGTTACATGAGTTGTGGACCACATAGACCCAAGTTAGTCATGTAGACAACAGTGGTCTGTTGCAGTAATATTTGTAGGCCACAAAAGCTAGAGAAAGGAGTTGCATGAGCTATGAGCCACATCAATTGTAGTTTTCACGTAGGTTGTAGGGCGAGTTGCAACAATGTCCGTAGGCTACAATGGCCGGAGTTGGGAGTTGAATGAGTTGTGGATCTCATCAACCATAATTGGTCACATAGGTCATAATGGTGAGTTACAATAATATTGGTGGACCACAGAGGTAGGAGTTGAGAGTTGCATGAGCTATAAACCATGTAAAACATAGTTGGTCATGTAAGTCGTAGTGGTGAGCAACGATAACGTTCGTAAGCCAAAGAGATCAAAGTTAGGAGTTGCATGACTTGTGGACCATGTAGGTTGCAGTTGGTCGCATTAGCCATAACGGTGTATTGCAATAACATTCATAGCCCATTGAGGTCAGAGTTGGGAGTTGCGTGAACTATAGACCATGTTGGTCGTAGTTGGTCACAGGTCATAGTTGTGAGCTACAATGATTTCAGTAAGCTAAAGTGATCAGAGTCAGGAGTTGCATGAGCTATGAACCATGTAAGTCATAGTTGGTCACATTGGTGGTGAGTTGCAATAGCATTCATCAACCATAAAGGTCAAAGAAGATTTGAGTGAGCTATCAGCCAAGTATGTTGTATTTGGTCACCTAAGCCATGGTGGTGAGTTGTCAGACCATATATAGACCACAGAGGTTAGAGTTGGGAGTTGCATGAGCTTTGTACCACTCAGGCTGTAGCGGCGAGCTGAAATAATGTCCGTAGACCATAGATGCTAGAGTTGGGGGCTGAATGAGCTATATACCACATAAATCGTAGTTGGTCACGTAGGTCATAGTGGTGATCTATGATAACATCTGTATGCCATAGAGGTTGAAGTTTGGAGCTTCATGAGTTGTGGACCACTTAGGCTGTAGTGGTGAGTTGCGATAATGTTTGAAGGCCACATAGGCTGGAGTTGGGAGTTGCATGAGCTATGAGCTATGTAAGTTGCACTTGGGCACATAGATCGTAGTGGTGAACTGCAATATTGTCCATAGGCCACAGAATCCAGAGTTTAGAGTTGCATGAGCTATGAACAAGGTAAGTCGTAGTTGGTCATGTTGGTCATAGTGGTCAATTTCAATAATGTTTGTAGGCTAAAGATGTCAGAGTTTGGTAAATGAGATGTGAATCATGTAGGTCGTAGTGGTGAGCTGCGATAATATTTGTAAGTCATCTAGGTCAAAGTTGGGAGTTACATGAATTGTGGAACACGTACGTTGTAGTTGGTCATGTAGGCCATAGTGGTGAGATATGATAATGATTGTAGGTCATATAGGTTGGAGTTGGGAGCTGCATGAGTTGTGAACTCTGCAGGTTATAGTTGGTCATGTAGGTCATAATGGTAAGCCTCAAAACGTTAATAGACCATAAAGGGTGGAGTTGGGAGTTACATGAGTTGTAGAATTAATTTGTACTTGGTCATGTAGGTTGTAGTGGTAACCCATGATAACGTCCGTAGGACATAAGAGTCGAAGTTGGGTGCTGCCTGAGCTGTGAAACATGTAAGTCATAGTTGATCACATATGTCATAGTGGAAAGCTATGGTAGTGTCTGTTGGCCTCAAAGGTCATAGCAGAGGGCAAGTGTTAGTTGGCCACCAAGGTCGGAGCGGAGGATTGTAATGAAACAATTATTATATTGTATTCAAAGTGCATCATTACATCGTATTTGGGGTGTATCTTTACACCGTTTTTAGGGTGCATCATTACACCATCTTTAGGTCACCGTGCTACTCCGTAGGATGCTTCGTTACTTGTCATGTTGACTATTACTTTGCATAGTACTTCATTACTCTGTAGTGTACATCATGACTCTGCAGGGGGCTTCACTACCATGAACAGGGGGCGGTCGATGATAGTCGATAGGTAAAAGGCATAAAGTGTTCCTCGGGTCTTTGAATCCAGAATGACTCTCAGATTCTCTTTTTTCCCTTTTCGATCCGGCACTTAGTCACTGTCGTGGTCCTTTTGTCCCCCTTCACGAAGGGGGACGTGCTCTTTTTATAGGGTCTGGGGGAGTGACCTCCCTAATAAACTTAGAAATGAATTTGGACCATTCCATTGAACAAGCCAAAAGATTCTTATGATTGAAAAACATTTTATGAAAATTTAAGTGTCTTAATGACATCTGAAATGAGTGATCTTAGACTCGTTGGATTCGCTTCATCGAGAAACTCACTTTGACTATAACCTTACCAAATTTGAAATTCATTTGACATTAAAATTGGTCGCCCAAAGCTTTCAAAAATAGTTTAACGATTTGAATTAGACACGACTTAAATAAATAGGTCAATTTTGATGTCAATGGGTTCGTCTCGTCGAGCCAATCAGTGTGACTGTAAATTTGTTGATATTAGAGTTCCAAATGATTTTTAATTTGAGTTTGAATATTTATTATTCAAAATTGCATTGAGATCCATCCCAAATGGCAAAATTCATTGATGTTCCATCACATTTATTTGGTTTTCTTTTGGTCAAGAAAAGCATTATAAACTTTTTAGGAAGATTTACATACCACTCAATTCCTATGTATTTATATATCTAACTCCTAAATTTCATTTTATATATATATATATATATGCCACCTTACTTATTCGTGAAAAATTGTATTTCATTTTTTAAAAATTAAAGTGGTGGCATTTTTAATGTGATATGAAAATTTTGGGTATTACAAAACCTCTAGGTTGTCANTAAAAAAAAAAAAAAAAAAAAAAAAAAAAGGCTTGCTATTCCTCCAAATCTACTTCTTCGGTTGAATATCTCTCAGGTGGGGAGATTGAGAGTAAAGGAGAGTAGATAGACAGAGAGAGAGAGTTTTCTTGTATTTGTCGACGTGATCGACGGGTGTAATTTCTCAAAGCTAATAAAATCCTCTGCAGCTCCGTGGACGTAGACAATTTGCCGAACCACGTAAATCTTGTGTCGTTTTTCTGGTGAATTTTTTCTCGATCTAATTTTTCGATTTATTACTGTCGTTTTTCATAACACTGAAGCAAATTTACGTCAGGTGTCCAATTAAAATTGACCACATCAAAATGTGGATCTCACTGAAATACATTAACTGATTATTTTTTAAAAGTGTGTGACCCATCCTAACACATGTCCAATTTTAATTGAACACCCGACGCAAATTTACGTCAAAAATCCTGATGCAATATTTTTTTGCACCGCTTCACATTACCACTAAAAATAAGATTAAATATTCCAACTGAAAATCCTTATCCCGTCGAGGAAAATCTCAAGGGCAGCAAACCATGCTGCATCTCGTTCATTCAAAAGATAACACAACCGAGGGTGCTAATTGGATTCAGGATCTGATCTTAACAAACCTCTTAAGTAAAAATAAAAAAGATACTTCTCAAAAATCCAACGAGCCAGCGAAATGGAAGCTTGCAACGGAAAAGGAGGCGTGCAGCGGACTAAAGATGGGATTTGGCTTGTAAACAAACGACGAGCGAGTAGCGAGTGAATGCCGTAGAAGCGACCGAGGATGCCTCACGCGAATGAAAACGGGAATAGAGTTTTCGTAATACATTTTGGGAAATTTCCAAATAGCATGATCCTCATAAACCGGGAATGGTCCTCCGATTTTAGGGTCTGGTGGCACTGGCTCAATGTGGGGACAAATTCTAGGTATAGATCGGACCAGACACCCGACCTATTCATGGTTGAACGGGTCGGACTGTTATGGTATGGAGCCCAGGAAGCAAAAGATCGAGCGCTTGGCGCTTTAGCGCCCCTGCGTCCACACAACCCAGGCACGCTTGCGCCACTCAGGATCCAAGCTATTCTGTGAAAATTATCCGGTGAAGAAGATAAGTGTTGGAGAGCAAAAATTATCATGCGTTTCTCTTGTCAGATCAAGATGAACGATTTGAAGTAAAGTGCTGTAAGTTTTCTTTATTGTAGAAAGAAAATATGAATATGTTCTATATAAAATTTCTAGTTCATGGTGAAATTTCTTGGTGGTGTAGCCCCGTGGTTTTCTACCATTTTCGAAGTTTTTGACGTTAAATTCTTGTGTGCTTTTCCGGATTGTCTTTGTTGTGTTTTTGTTCGTAATTTTGTTCGGTTTTCTGGAATTTATTTGATTTTATTTCATGCTGTGATTTAAATTTATATTGAATCTATACTCAAGTAAAATTGAAGGGGATTGTTTTAATCCAAACAAGTGGTATGAAAGTGGTGTTTGATTCGAGTAGAAGCAATGACCAACAAGGCAAGATTCAAACTAGAGAGGTTCAATGGGACAAACTTTGCAGCCTGAAGGATGTGAGTGAAGAATTTATTGCATTAGAAAAAGTTGTATTTGCCACTATAAGGAATCACCAAGAAGCCTGAGTCTATGATTATGGAGGAATGATAAGTGTTGGATCAAACAACACTAGGTTTGATCCGGGTTTCACTTTTTTACAATGTTGCATTCAACATTGTAAATGAAAAAACCACGGTAGATCTCATGGTGACACTGACCAAGATATACGAAAAATATTTTGTTTCAAATAAAATTTTTCTAATGAAGGGCTTATTCAACATAAAACTGGTGGAAGTCACTTCAGTGGCAGAAAATCTGAATAACTTCAACATTATAATGAGTCAGTTGCTCTTTGTGGGGATCAAACTTGATGATGAGATCAGAACACTGGTGATACTGTCTTTATTGTCGAACTATTGGGATGGTTTGGTCATGACGATGAGTAATTCTTCATGGAATACAAAGTTGAACTTCGATGACATCATGAATTTGATGTTGAATGAAAAAGTTTGCAGAAAGCACTGAAAGGTGAATCTCTGGTTTTGCATTGATGCTGACAACTGAGGAATGATTCTGGACAGGAATACTAGCAAAGACAGATCTAAGTCCAGGTCAAGCGGAAGAAATGATAGAGGAGAATGTTGGAACTGCGAAAAGAAAGAACATTTCAAAAAAATGAAAAGCTCCAAGGAAAGCTAATGGTAAAAAAGAATATCTCTACAAATGTCTTTGCTGATGAAATTTAAAATGACTCTCTGGTGTTATCCCTAGTCAGCATTAAATCTTAAATAGTAGATTTAGGTGTCTTCATGCATGCCCCAAGAAAAAGGTATTCAAAATTTACAATCAGAGTGATGTATGAAAGGTTTATCTGGGAGATAATAAAACCTGCAGTATCGTAGGAAGGGGTTTGATATCAGGGTGTCAAATGAAACAAATTGAAAGCTTATTGAAGTTAAACATATTCCAATTATGAAAAGAAATCTCTCTATGTCCAAAATGACAAAATCAGGACTCTTGACTACTTTTATAGGTGATTTGTGGAAGGTGATCAACGGGGAACTGGTGATTGCTCAAGACAACATTGAATGTACTATTTACTTAATCAATGAAATAGTTGATTTCATTAATGTAGTTGGAACTAGAGTGGATGAAGTTTTGCGACACAGTAGACTTGGCCATATGAGCGAGAAATATATGAAGTTTTTACACTAAAAATATATTTCAGGGTTTGAAATCAGTTTGATTTGAATTTCTGTAAAGATTGTATATATGACAAGCAGAAGCAAATATCTTTCTCTAAAAGCAAGTCAGTGGTGAAGTCAAAGAAACTTAAGTTAGTGCATACTGTCGTACAAGACCCTACTCCAGTTCAGTCCATTAGAGGTTCCCACTACTTTGTCACATTTATTGATGATCACACGAAAAATGTATGTGTTTACTTCCTAAAGAAAAAAAAATATAATGTATTTGAAATCTTTAAGAAGTGAAAGATTATGATAGAAAATGAGAGAATTGAAATTGAAGTGTCAGATCCGATAATGAGGGCGAGTATCGTGATTAGAAGTTCAAAAATTTATGTGCTACTGAGGGGGTCAAGCATGAGTTTACTGTCTCAAGGGCACCGCTGCAGAATGGTGTGGTTGAACGCCTGAACAGAAAATTACGGAGCATGCTAGGAGCATGAGGTTGCATGTAGGCTTGCCAAAACAGTTCTGAGTTGAACTAGTAAACAATTTAGTTTATCCGATTAACCTTGGTGCATCATTATCTTTGACGGAAGGCTTACCTGAAGAAGTCTGGAGTGATAAAAATGTGAATCTATCTTACTTAAAAGTATTTGGATGCTTTGCATATGTGTTTGTTGATGCAGGTTCTAGAAGCAAGCTTGACTCGAACTATGTCAAGTGCACATTCATTGGATATGACCCAGATGAGTTTGGGTAGAAATTCTGGGATTATTAAAATCAGAAATTTATCAAGTGCAGGGATGTCACTTTCAATGAAATGAAAATGTACAAGAACAAGATCAGATGTCGAGACAGCACGTTAGCTACTTCTAAAGAGTCCAAGTATGTTGATATAAAAGACACTGATGATCAGGAAAGTGGAGAAAGAAGTAGTGCTCGGCCAAAAGGAGCACTTCCATTGGAAGTTCCTCAATCATCTGTTACTAAAGTCAGGAGATCTGGTAGAGTAATATGATCTTTACATAAGTATTCTCCTTCGTTACACCGTTTGTTACAAACTGATAGTGGTGAACTCGAGTGTTTTGAGGAGGCTATTCAAGTTGAAGACTTAAGGGAGTAAAAGTTTGTCATGGATGAAGAAATACAGTCCTTGGAGTCAAATCAGACTTGATATTTAACGGTATTACCAGAAGACATAAGAACACTACACAACAAGTAAGCCTACATGCTAAAAGTGGAGTTAGTAGCAAATGCTACAAGATAAAACTTATTGTGAAGGATTTCCAGCAGAAGGAAGTAGTAGATTATGCAGAGAACTTTTTCCTAGTGGTCAAAATGACAACTGTCAGGGTTCTACTAAGTCTAGTAGTAGAGGAAGATTAACATTTAGAGTGATGAATGTAAAAACAATTTTCTTACATGAAGATTTGGAGGAGGAACTATGCATGGTGCAACTACAAGGTTATAAGGTTTTAAGTAAATAGAATTTGCTCTGCAGATTAAAGATGAGCCTATATGGATTGAAGCAGACACCGAGACAGTTGTATTGAAGGTTTGACAAGCTTATGTTAGACAATGGGTACTTAAAACGCCAAGCAAACCACTGTTGCTTCATCAAATATTTTGGTAATTATTATTTCTTGCTTCTTTTGTATGGGGATGACATGTTGATTGAAGAGCAAATGTAGAGAAAATCAAGGACTTGAAAGAAATAATTATTAAATGAATTTGAGATGAAGGACATAAGTCTAACCAAAAAGATTCTCAGGATGAGAATCAACAAGGCAAGAGTGTAGGAACACTAAAATTGTCTCAGACAGAATATGTTGAGAAGATCCTACAGAAGTTCAATATGAGTGAGACAAAACCAATTAGCACCCCCTTTAGGTAGTCACTTCACACTATCTAAGGAGCTATCGCCTAATTTTGAAGCAGAGAAAGCACAAATGAAGAGAATTTTGTATGCTTCAACTGTTGAAAGTTTGATGTATGCAATGACTTGTACCAGATCAGATATTGTATATGCAGTAGGAGATATCAGCAGGTACATAAGCAATCTAGACAGTCATCATTGGGAGGCGATAAAGTAGATTCACAAGTATTTTAGGGGAACAATCAACAGGGCAATTTGCTATAGAAGTGCAGGGATCAGTCTACAAATTTAGATTCGGCAGGAGATGTGGATAGTAGAAGTACAACAGAGTATATTTTTACATTAGGGAACACAATGGTAAGTTGGGTTTCTAGATTGTAGAAGATCGTTGCACTCTCAACGAATACATTATTATCACTGAGGCTAGCAAGAAGATTTGACAATAAAGTTTTATGAAAAAATTGAGCAAACAACTGAGGATTGAAAAGCTTCACAATAACAGTATGAGAGTGATTCATATTGCTAAAAATATTTTTTTCATGTCAGGACAAAACACATTCAGTTCATGTATCATGCTATACATTCTCTTCGAGAAAACAGGCAATTGTTCTTGGAAACATAGTTCGAAATCCTGCGGATATATTGAGAAAGTGGTGACAGTTGAGAAACTGAAGTTATACTTGGCTTCAGTTGTATTTCACGAAGGTTGAAACTAATGGTGAACCACATCACGGTCCGTGATTATAAAGATGATACAAAGGAGCTGCACATATGGAGGACATGTGTTAGGTGCAATCAGTCTCCAAGTGGAAGATTGTTATGGTGTGGAGCCTGATTTGGAGCACCAGACAGTCACAACATCAGGCAGGACCAAGCGCTTGGAGCTTTAGCACCAAGCTACGTGCGCCCAAACTAGCCGCTCCTACGCCCGCCCAACCTAGGCCACTCTTACGCCCAGTTTAATTGCCCTCATGCCTAATTGTGGCCATCTCTACGCCCACCTCTCGGGTTCCAAGCTATTCTTCCCGAACCACGAACGCAGAGGGGCCTAATTTGATGCAGTTTTGCGTCCGATGCAGTTAGTTCGGGATTCAACTTAAGGCATTTTTTAGCGACGAAATGGAGTAGTTTCAGTGCGTGATTTCTTCGACAATTTCCTGGAGAATGAGAGAAGTCTCGAAGAGGAAAATTTCACATGTGTTTCTCTTGTCGGATCGAGAGGAAGGATTTGGAGCTAAGTGCTGCAATTTTCCTTGATTCTATAGAGAAAATATGAGTGTGTTCTCTGTAAAACATTCTGTTCATAGTGAAATTTCTTAGTATTGTGGCTCCGTGGATTTTTCGGTTCTCGGATTTTGTACATTAATTTTTTGTGTGTTTTTGTGGATTGTTTTTTTTTTGTGCTTCTACTCGTAATTTTGTTCCAATTTTCTTGAATCTTAGCGATTCTATTCCATGGAGTGGTTTAGATTTATAGTGAATCTAAGCAATGGTAAAGTTGAAGGGAATTGTTTCAATCTCAACAAAGACTAGCCGGTCTTGCATGGTTTTCAAAACATTGCTTAAAAGCATTCAAACTAAAGTCACAATATCGGATCAATATGGAAGAAGCAAATTGGTTAAAAACCATGAAATCTATTAAAATGGTTCAACTGCCTAACTTGTATTCACAACTGGATAAAGATAAAAAGAATAAATAAAATAAAAACCAAGCAAAAGACCAGTGTATTCTCTAGCCAGCATTGTTATCTAGCAAATGGCTTTACTATATATCATGGTGATACACATAATGAGGTGATAAATCATCATCATCATCATCATGCTCATATTGATAGTGCGGCGATGAATCATGATCATATTGATATCGAGGGGATGAAGCAAAATCATAGGCATGATGAGGTGAAGGTGCGGAAATCGGTTCCGATATTTGAGGTGAATTAAGGTCAGTTTGGCTCTTGTCAACTCTGGCCTCTCCCATTTCCACATCCTCGAACATTTGGAATATGGGATGAAGATATGCATCTGCTAAATAAGCCTTAAGATTAAGGTTGGGCTCAGAGGCCTTCTCCATCGTATCCTTTTCCATTGCCTCCTGAAATTTACATACTAAATTCATAACCAAATCATAATTTTCAATAAATAAATATATCTTTTCTGAAGAGAGAAATCAGAATACACATTTTCTCCCACTGCTCACATTTAGAATATCCACCAAAAAATAAATTAATTTTCTCTAGTAGTGGTAAAATTTCTTCGTTTACTTAATGACAAGCTTTCCAGTCTCGGGAGCTCACTGTAGCATTGTATAAGAAAATGACAAACCAATCAAAATGGTAAAATGGAGAGAACTAACCTCAAGAGGGTATTTTCGAAACGCAGGTTCAAATCGGCTTTTGCAGTACTTGTGAAACCAAACAGTCAGCACTGGTAGGATAATGAGGAGAGGGGTGGAGTGCGCAGCTTTCTTTGTGCTCAGTAAACCAAGGAGTAGTAGTTGGGATATCAACAAGCTTGCAATAATTCGGCTGTGTACATGAGGCCAAAATGCTCCAGCACTTTCATATTCTTGGTTGTAAACGTTGATAATCTGAGATGCCAAAATTAACAAATATCAGGTACTCTTCTAATAAAATTTAAGATAAATTTTCTTATCAATGATCAGACTTTAATGAGCTGAAAATAGAGAATCACTCTGGTATTATAAATAATGGAAGATGTAAATACCACTCAATTCTTATGTATTTACATATCAAACACCTAAACTTTAATTTTTACATACATGCCCACTCTACCTATGCAGGAAAGTGTCTTTCACTATTTACAAGTTCATATGGAGGTATATTTTATGTGATATGAAAGATTTGGGCGGTATTAATGTAAAAAATCAATGTTTAGGATGTTGTACAAAACAATACGGAAAATGAAGCACACAACAAATAAACAATCAAACACGGTGCAACTTACGTGGTTCAGCGCAAATCCGCCTACACCCACGGTAGGAGGTTATTCAACTATTAACATTATGAGAAAAAAAAAAGATGGTTTGAAATAGTGATACAACTCCGCACACAAAAATTAATCATAATCCCTCCCATAAATAAAAAAGGATTAGGGCATACTAATAAAAAAATAAAAAATGATAAATTTACCCCTTTTTACAAATAAGCCTCTAATATAACAATCTCCACCTCATCCCGCACTTCTAGATAAGTGAAAGAAAACCAAAAAAAGCTCCAACATCAAAACCACCGCACCAAGATGGATGTCTAAGCACACACCTCCAGAAGGGATCATACCTCTCATATTTCTTCAAAATGCCTAAATGAGAAATTAATCATGAGCTCGAATGTTTATCAAACTCCTAGAGTAGGTGAACTTTTGGACTGATAGTACCTTTGTGAGCATGTCAGTGGGATTCCCCTTCGTATCTATCTTCTTCAACAGAACATTATCGTCATCAATCAAGTTCCGAACAAAATATTACCTTACATACAAGTGTTTGGTACAAGTATAATGAATTGGATTTGTGGCAAAGAATATCACACTCTGACTATCATAGAATATCGTCAGAGACTAATCAACTCCTAAGTTATCCAGTAAGCCCAACATCCATATCGCTTCATTGC
Organism: Phalaenopsis hybrid cultivar; assembly: GCA_002079205.1. Lineage (NCBI taxonomy): Eukaryota > Viridiplantae > Streptophyta > Magnoliopsida > Asparagales > Orchidaceae > Phalaenopsis > Phalaenopsis hybrid cultivar. Next base: position 76,944 of record JXCR01118079.1, on the reverse strand, counting down.
CTCTGTGTTGTCATGTACTCAACATCCATATTAGATAAAGTAATAGTAAATTGAAGAACAAATATCCAACTGATTGAACCTCCAACCAATGTGAATAAGTAGTTAGTCGTAGGCCCATGCCTATCAATATCAGTTGCATAGTTTGCATCAGTGCAACCTACACACAAATCAACAAAAGATGATTTGTCACTCAAACACTAAGCCAAGATCAACTTTAACTTTTAGATACCTCAGAACAGTCTTCACAACATGTTAATGACTTTGTCCTGAGTCATGCATGTACCTGCTCACAACATCAATCACTTTTACAATGTCTGTTCTAGTACATAAACCATGATACGAATCAGATTGCCCACTATACTAGCACAAAGAATCGACTGCATATATTTTCTCTCCTGATCATTTTTAGGCATTGACCTGAACTCAACTGAAAGTATGATGCAATAGATACTCATTGCCTCGCTGGAGTCATCAATCCTAAATTTTTTTAGCACCCTCCGAAAATATGCTTCTTATAAGAGTCAAACATTTACAGTGCCTTGTCCCTGAGAATGTCCATGCCAAGAATTTTGCAAGCTTCACCCAACTCCATCTCGAAATGTTTGGAAAGTTATTTCTTTATTCTATCAACCTTAGTTTTACTGACAAATGCAATCAACATGTCGATACGAACTTGATGCAGCGAAGCACTGATAACTCATGAAAGTATACATGTCGCATCAGTAATATCTGTAATTGAGTTCTAAGTATCAATCCTACAGGGAACTAACTGAATCTCAAAATAAAAAGTTCTAGCTTACTATTGTTGGTTCTAGCCTGAAGTGTCAAGCTCTCAAAATTCAATATAGTTTATATCATAATTCTTTTTAAAAGCAAGTCTACCCTAGCAAACAAAACGAGTTTTTAAGAAATTCAAAATTTGAGAGATTTCCCACTTCAATTAATCTAGCGTTGAATAGAATTGAGGAAATGATCTAAGCTCGGTGCCAATCTAGAGTGAATTCTTTCTTATCCCCTCTGGAAGTCTAAGAAAGATTGGTTTTCACATGTTTAGTTCTCTAAATCCCAAGATCAGCCCAGGCAAATAAAATCTCCCTATTGATTGCAAAAACTCAAAGGCAATATCTTTATTCCAATGAGTTTATGTGGTTAACCCTTTTCACTCTACTAATTATTATTCTGGATCTCAGAGTTCACGAATGATTTTAACACTTCTATAGGTTTGTCAGAATATAAATTAGGTTTAATGGTTAACACAACTTAATTAAGAAAGTTCGAATGCATCATAAAGTAAACTTCAATTCTATCCTATTAAATTTCCAATCCAAAGAAGAAACAAAGAAAATTACAAACTATTCATTGCAAAACTCGGCAAAATAAACATTGAATTAAGGCATCTTACCCCAAGTCTTATAAAGAAATCCAAGTAAAAACTCAAACTGAAGTAAACTTATTTTCTTTCCTATCAAAGTAGGATTGACGAAATTAAAACAAGCAATATTTACACCCTTTGATCGTCTCAAATCTCTCATTTCTTCTCTCAAAAACACTTTGTAAATCTTCTTTGATCTTCTCCTTCAGTGCTCCCTGCTAAAAAATGGTAGGCTCCTTACTTCGTTTCTAGCATTTTTATCCTTCTCCCTATGACGAGGTGCATCCCAACTATTGTGTGCCTAGGCATCTGTCTATGGCGCCTAGGTGCTAGTCACGAAATCTAGAATTAGGGCTTCAGGTGATGTAGGTGTAGCGCCTACACGAAGCAGTTGCAACGCCTACTTTCCGGGCTCTTTGTACTCCAGATGATTTATGGATGACATCCCAAAGTCGCCTACTTTCCGAGCTCTCTGTACTCCAGACGATTTCTGGATGGCATCCCCCAAAGGCACAAGTATACAATAAAATGACGATACCCCCATCACTTATCTGACTTTCTCCAAATAATAGAGGATTGCACAAGTACAATCAAAAGCACAAGTATACCTTGAAACTCACAATCACTCTCCTCACATCTCTCAAAAACTTTTGGACACTTCTTCCTTGAGGTTCTCTCCACTGAAATCCTTCTCCAAAGCTTGTGTATGCTTTGAAATGCATGAATTTCTTCCTTCTATCATTGTCATGCGATTATAAGACTTCATTTCGCAAAATGATGACTACGAACCATCAAAACTGCCAAAATGCGTGAATTGGTGCCTAGACGCTAGTCACTAGAACATAGGCAGTAGTCACTGGCACAAGGCCCTCACCACTGGCACATAGTTGTTGGTGTCGCAACACCTACATCTAGAATTCTGAGCTGCTCACCTAGAGCTTTGAGCGTCTAAGCGCCCAAATGCAGCGCCTAGATGCTAAGGCTGTAGCGCCTAGGTGCTGCTATTGTGGCACTCACTTTCCGTCTTCTCTACCTTTTGGATGAAAAATTGACCAGAGAACACACCCAAGGCGCTTAGACACTGGTCCATCCTTTAGCCATTTTCTGACTTTCTTCTGCTTTGATAAACCTTCTACTTGAATCTTGCAAAACACATCACAAATACATTCCAAAAACGTCAAATTAACATAAATATTATTAAAATAAAACATAAATAATCACACTTCATATTTACATCACACATCTCTATTTGTATATGTTGTAAAAATATAGAGCAAAGGCATAAGTTTTTTTCGTCATCGAGAATTTTTTAGCACGCAATNCTCCATGCTAAAAAATGGTAGGCTCCTTACTTTGTTTCTAGCATTTTTATCCTTCTCCCTATGACGAGGTGCGTCCCAACTATTGTGTGCTTAGGCATCTGTCTATGGCGCCTAGGTGCTAGTCACGAAATCTAGAATTAGGGCTTCAGGCGATGTAGATGTAGCGCCTACACGAAGCAGTTGCAGCGCCTACTTTCCGGGCTCTGTGTACTCCAGATGATTTATGGATGACATCCCAAAGTTGCTTACTTTCCGAGCTCTCTGTACTCCAGACGATTTCTGGATGGCATCCCAAAGGCACAAGCATACACTAAAATGGCGGTACCCCCATCACTTATCTGTCTTTCTCCAAATAATAGAGGATTGCACAAGTACAATCAAAAGCACAAGTATACCTTGAAACTCACAATCACACTCCTCACATCACTCAAAAACTTTTGGATACTTCTTCCTTGAGGTTCTCTCCACTGAAATCCTTCTCCAAAGCTTATGTATGCTTTGAAATGCATGAATTTATTCCTTCTATCACTGTCATGCGATTATAAGACTTCATTTTGCAAAATGATGACTACGAACCATCAAAACTGCCAAAATGTGTGAATTAGTGCCTAGACGCTAGTCACTAGAACATGGGCAGTAGTCACTGGCACATGGCCCTGGCCACTAGCACATAGTTGTTGGTGTCGCGACACCTACATCTAGCTCCCTGAGCTGCTCACCTAGAGCTTTGGGCGTCTAAGCGCCCAAATGCAGCGCCTAGATGCTAAGGCTGTAGCGCCTAGGTGCTGCTATTGTGGCACTTACTTTCCGTCTTCTCTACCTTTTGGACGAAAAGTTGACCACGGAACACACCCAAGGCGCTTAGACATTGGTCCATCCCTTAGCCATTTTCTGACTTTCTTCTGCTTTAGTAAACGTTCAACTTGAATCTTGCAAAACACATCACAAATACATTCCAAAAACGTAAATTAACATAAATATTATTAAAATAAAACATAAATAATCACACTTCATATTTACATCACACATCTCTATTTGTATATGTTGTAAAAATATAGAGCAAAGGCATAAGTTTTCTTCGTCATCGAGAATTTTTTAGCACGCAACAGTTTGAAACCGTCTATAATAAATAAAATCCAATAGTTATAGAAATTTAAGCAGACTTTCAATGGCTAGTAATACTCATGACATTAGAGCTTTCCACTTCAATATTCATCATTCAATGGAACAATCTCGTAGTTGGGGATGACAAACTTCAACTTTTCCCCATCATGGGCATCGCTCCACTGATGAAGGTGTCTCTCTTTGTTCTTAGAAGAACGCATGTGAAGGATGCAAGAATCTCAAAATGAGATTCTTCAGCTTTTATATGAAACTTGACAACCAGTATTAGGGCAAATGGGTGAGGTTTATCTATCCTAAGATCAATCACAGATCAAAAATGCCCAGATAGAGTATGTTCCTCCAATGGCTCCCCATACTAAAGTTCAGCCTCAAACGGATCAGGAAAGTGACCTCTTGGATATTTGCTAGTTTCATACATCCATCTCGTGCAACAAAATCAAATTGCAAACCTCCAAAACTCTTGGAGAACTTAGCTCAACCCCATCATGTAATTCACAATCATTTACGACGTATAGTTCAGAAAGAATTCTCTGCAAGAGAAGGAAGCCATTTTCTTAATAGGATAGTTCCCAAAAGTCTTTATCATTGGCCGAGAAAGTCCTGCAACGCCTTATTCCAACAGGGTTCAAGCTCCCAAATATTGATTCATATGGTGAAACATATAACCAATCTGAACACATTGATCACTATATAACCATCAAGTTTTTATGCAGCCTCAAAAGTCAAGCATGTACTTGGTTCTATTCTATCAAGATGGACTATTTATAACTTCAATGAATTTGTCATGTTCTTTGCAGAAAAACTTATAGCAAATTGAATTATATCAAAAACTCCTATCTTTTTTGGAATTCGTCAAAATGAGGGAGATATACTTAAAGAATATTTTCAAAGAATCTCTACTAAAACTCATCAAACTTCAGTGATGAATCTATAGCTATTAAAAGTGTTTTTTTAAGAGGGTTACGTCTTGGGCCTTCAACTTCTCATTAATTCCAGAGATGATTCACACTTATACTAACCTCATTAATCATTTTAAGTTTCAAATCACTGTTAATGAAGCTATAATGCACATTGAAGAAAATTTAAATAATTCTTTAACAGTGAGCTATAAGATAACTATAGCTTTATAATGCACATCAAACACAAAAAATCTTGGAGAAGTTACACAAATCTTCTAGAAAAGAAAACAAATAAAGTTGATAGATTTTTTTAATTAATATAAGACACCTAATCATCCTCCACTGAGCAAGTAAAAAAAAATATTTTAATGAAGATTCAAAATTCTGAATATCTTAAGTGGCCAAGGGCACTAAAAATCATAGTGGTTGGGATCAATCTCCATGTTGTCATTTCTACTGTTTAAAAGGACATTTAACCGAAAGATATGGTCAGTTAAAAGAATAAATTGAACATTTGATGCATGAAAATCACCTGGCCTATTACTTAAAAGAAAAATACAAAGAATATCAAAAGAGTTATGAAAAGAAAATTATTGAAATTACTGAATGATAAGTACAACCACAACAAATTTTATCATTACAAAAAACTATTTACCCTTATATGCTAAAGCATTTATCACAAATAACTCATTAAAGTTTCACGTTTTATTTCCTAAAAGAATTTCTTTTTTGTTTGTATCTTTATTGAAAATATATCATTCAAGCTTTTTTATTATCAGTGAATTATTTTATAACTAATAATATTTATTGCAGGAACCCATAAGGGAAAGTGATAGACATAGTCTTCACTTATACTCTTGAAAGGCATGCCAATTAGATAATATCTATGGGAAGCTAATAGTGAACACAATCATCATTAGAAAATTCCTTTGAGGCCAAGTGGAAAACACAATGTTCACTAATACCCAAGAAAGACACCCTCATGAAGTAATCTCGATAGAAAGCTAGTAGCGGACACGATGTTCATGAGAAAGATCCCTTGAGAAAAAGTGACAAACACAGTCTTCATTTATACCCTTGAAAAATATGCTCATAAGGTACTAGATGATAAAATAGTATTTGACATGATTGTTACTAGAAAAAACCCTTGATGCCACGATATTGTGAAGCACGCATCAATCACACAAGTATACATTTCGATCAAATATAAAATTTTTTTCCGTGTATCAACCCCATAGAGAACTGGTTAATTTTCAAAAAAAATTAAAATTTCTAGTTTTTTTAGTTTTCTAATCTTAGGTTTAGTTTGCGATGCTAAAAAAATTGAAAGATTCCAAATTTTCATTTTAAAAAATGATAATCTAACTTTATTTTTTTATTTTATAATCAAATTTAAAAAACTTGAATCTATGAATTAGTATGTGAATCATCAATTTTCTTCTGATGCTTTTCTCCTGCCTAATGTTAACATCCAGGGACAAATCGTCCTTAGCCTCTTCCAAGATCATAAGACGTTGTGGAACCTCATATTACAATTAAGTTGGTTTAATCATACAAAGTTTCCCAAAAATCCTCTAGCCTCATATGAGGTTGCAATCTCCTACTGATAATACTCATATTCCACTAGGTAATTGTGTGTTAACCTACTTGTTCTTCTAGTCAGCAATCATAAGTCATGGATCACAAGGGTTTTTAACATTCCAAGTGACCAAATCATAAAGCCCAGTTTGAGATTACTTTATATTTTCTATTTTTGTTTTCAATCTGTTTTATTTTTATTTTATTTTCTATTTTTAGAAAATGTTTTTGGTACTTTAATGATTTATATATTTTCAAAAATAAAAAATATAAAACATATTTAGTTTGATATTTTCTTTTTTCTTTAAGAAAAAACTATACTTATTTAAAAAATTAGTTAAACATAATTGATATTTATATATATTCCCCTAAAATTCATCTTTTACATTTAGGCAACCCTACTCTTTCTTATCACACAAAAAATATCACCAGTTCTATGTAAATATGTTAAAACCTAAGGTACAAAATCTCATCGAAAATAATTCAATTATAACGTTATATCTCATATATATATATATATGTTGTTGCATGGTCTATCAAAGTTGGCGTGCCAGAAATGCAAGAAAAACATAATCGTCAATTCGGGACCCCAACAGTATTGGCTATACTATTCTCTCCTTGCTCATTCACACCCATCTGTCTAGCAATCTAGCCATGGAACAATGGATTAATTCCCAATCCTCGTGACTAGTCTCTTCCTTCTTGTGGTACACCCCCCCCCTCCCCCAACTTCCAGGATGGATCAAGGATAACTTTGATGGCCCACTTCTCTCCAACTCGGAAGCTAGCCTCGGCGTGGTGATAAGGGATGAAGTGGGGAAAACTCTCATTGTAGTTAGTCAAACTTTGATTCATTGGGATAGTTCTGAAATTGAATACGAAGCGACACTTTTCCTTCAGACAGTGATCCAACCTTGGCTGTTTGAGAACAATGGGCTAGTTATTGAGGAAGATAATGCCACACATATGAGTCTCATCAAGGAGAACTTAAAGCGAAGGGAATGGGAAACACTATTTGGTACCGAAATGGATTTTTCTTTTTTTGGATAACTATAAACGAATTCTAGTTTTTTGGACTCCTAGAGATTGCAACAATAAAGCCAATTTTTGTGCAAGGCTTGCTTTGAATAGGACTTTGTTTGGGAGTTATGACCCCGATTTTTTTAGCATGGTTGAGGAAGATGTCAACCATGTTGTTTCTTTTGTATAGCTTTTATAGCTTTCTTTAATTTTATTTTTACTTAATGCAAAATGCACACCATTCAATGAACAAATCCTCCTTAGCCTCTTCCAAATTCATAAAAAAACATTGGAAATGTATATTATAGTTAAGTTGGTTTAACCATGCAAAGTTTCCCAAGAATCCTTTAGTCTCATATGAGGTTACAAACTCCTAATAACAACATTCTTATTCCATTAGGTGATTGTGTGTTTACCTATTTGTACTTCTATATAGAAGTCAGAAATTCTAGATCACAAGAATTTTTAACATTCCAAGTAGTCATTTAAGAAATAAATTCAATTTGAAAAGTTAAAATATCAACATATAATAAATCACTGGATAATCTAGAGAAATCTAATGGCTAGAATATGATTCCTCACATTGTCAAATCACAGAGGCATGAAAACACTTAGCCCTGACACATTGTTGAAGAAAAAAAACCCATTAAAATCACAATAACAATGCATACAACCAAAAAACAATCAAATCAGATATGTTTCTCCTTAAGTTACATAGCAATCCTCTCCTTACAATGAAATTTTCTCTTAATTTGATCTCCCACATACAAGCACTTGACTCTTCTACACTTATCTCTCAATCTCATACAAAGTCTCTCACACACACATATAAACACTAAAGAAGTAAAAACAACGAAAAAGATTAGAGAAAATGAGAGCAAGCCATGTTCTTTTGAAATTCTCCGTATTTAAGTCATTAGATGTAATAGCACGAGTGAAGGTTCATAAACCATAATCCCATGCATTTGGGCATCAGGCCACCTGTACGAGGCGCTGGGGCAATAGTCTGGGCACAGGGGATCTAGGTCTTGTGCATCACCTTTCCAAGTGCTCTGTCATTCCACTTCAACAGAAAGGGTCCACTTTAGGAGCCTAGGCACTTGGTCTGGGTGAGGGGGTACCTGGACTAGGAGAGCGGGCGCTCGAGGCTTTATCTTCAGGCGCAGAGGCACCTAAGACTAGTACAAGGATGCTCATCTAGCCCTTGGGCACTCCATTTCATATTATTTGCTCCTCAATTCGCCTAATCACCGGAATATTGCATAAAATACTAAAATACCCTCGTAAAACATAATAATAATATATATAAAAGTAAAAATCATATAAAAATAACAGGCACACTTGATACACATCACNCAGACTTTCAATGGCTAGTAATACTCATGACATTAGAGCTTTCCACTTCAATATTCATCATTCAATGGAACAGTTTCGTAGTTGGGGATGACAAACTTCTACTTTTCCCCATCATGGGCATCGCTCCACTACTGAAGGTGTCTCTCTTTGTTCTTAGAAGAACGCATGTGAAGGATGCAATGCTTTTATATGAAACTTGACAGCCAGTATTAGGGAAAATGGGTGAGGTTTATCTATCCCAAGATCAATCACAAATCAGAAATGCCCAAATAGAGTATGCTCCTCCAATGGCTCCCCATACTAAAGTTCAGCCTCAAACGGATCAGGAAAGTGACCTCTTGGATATTTGCTAGTTTCATACATCCATCTCGTGCAACAAAATCAAATTGCAAACCTCCAAAACTCTTGGAGAACTTAGCTCAACCCCATCATGTAATTCACAATCATCTACGACGTATAGTTCAGAAAGAATTCTCTGCAAGAGAAGGAAGCCATTTTCTTACTAGGATAGTTCCCAAAAGTTTTTATCATTGGCCGAGAAAGTCCTGCAACGCCTTAATCCAACAGGGTTCAAGCTCCCAAATATTGATTCATATGGTGAAACATATAACCAATCTGAACACATTGATCACTATATAACCATCAAGTTTTTATGCCACCCTCAAAAGTCAAGCATGTACTTGGTTCTATTCTATCAAGATGGACTATTTATACCTTCAATGAATTTGCCATGTTCTTTGCAGGACAACTTATAGCAAATTGAATTATATCAAAAACTCCTATCTTTTTGGAATTCCTCAAAATGAGGGAGATAATACTTAAAGAATACTTTCAAAGAATCTCTACTAAAACTCATCAAACTTCAGTGATGAATCTATAGTTATTAAAAGTGTTTTTCTAAGAGGGTTATGTCTTGGGCCTTCAACTTCTCATTAATTCCAGAGATGATTCACACTTATACTAACCTCATTTATCATGTTAAGTCTCAAATCACTGTTAATCAAGCTATAATGCACATTGAAGAAAATTTAAATAATTCTTTAACAGTGAGCTATAAGATAACTATAGCTTTATAATGCACATCAAACATAAAAATCTTGGAGAAGTTACACAAATCTTCCAGAAAAGAAAGCAAATAAAGTTGTTAGATTTTTTTAATTAATATAAGACACATAATCATCCTCCACTGAGCACGTAAAAAATAATATTTTAATGAAGATTCAAAATTCTGAATATCTTAAGTGGCCAAGGGCACTAAAAATCATAGTGGTTGGGATCAATCTCCATGTTGTCATTTCTACTGTTTAAAAGGACATTTAACCAAAAGATATAGTCAGTTAAAAGAATAAATTGAACATTTGATGGATGAAAATCACCTGGCCTATTACTTAAAAGAAAAATACAAAGAATATCAAAAGAGTTATGACAAGAAAATTACTGAAATTATTGAATGATAAGTACAACCGCAACAAATTTTATCATTACAAAAAACTATTTATCCTTATATGCTAAAGCATTTATCACAAATAACTCATTAAGGTTTCACGTTTTATTTCCTAAAAGAATTTCTTTTTTGTTTATATCTTTATTGAAAATATATCATTCAAGCTTTTTTATTATCAGTGAATTCTTTTATAACTAATAATATTTATTGCAGGAACCCATAAGGGAAAGTGATAGACATAATCTTCACTTATACCCTTGAAAGGCATGCCAATTAGATAATATCTGTGGGAAGCTAATAGTGAACACAATCATCATTAGAAAATTCCTTTGAGGCCAAGTGGAAAACACAATGTTCACTAATACCCAAGAAAGACACCCTCATGAAGTAATCTCGATAGAAAGCTAGTAGTGGACACGATGTTCATGCGAAAGATCCCTTGAGAAAAAGTGACAAACACAGTCTCCATTTATACCCTTGAAAAATACGCTCATAAGGTAGTCTAGATGATAAAATAGTATTTGACATGATTGTTACTAGAAAAAACCCTTGATGCCATGATATTGTGAAGCACGCATCAATCACAAAAGTATACATTTCGATCAAATATAAAAATCTTTGAGTCCGTGTATCAACCCAATAGAGAACTGGTTAATTTTCAAAAAAAATTAAAATTTCTAGTTTTTTTAGTTTTCTAATCTTAGGTTTAGTTTGCGATGTTAAAAAATTTGAAAGATTCCAAATCTTAATTTTAAAAAATGATAATCTAACTTTATTTTTTTATTTTATAATCAAATTTAAAAAACTTGATTCTATGAATTAGTATGTGAATCATCAATTTTGTTCTGATGCTTTTCTCCTGCCTAATGTTAACATCCAGGGACAAATCGTTCTTTCCCTCTTCCAAGATCATAAGACATTTTGGAATCTCATATTACAATTAAGTTGGTTTAATCATACAAAGTTTCCCAGAAATCTTCTAGCCTCATATGAGGTTGCTATCTCCTACTGATAATATTCATATTCCACTAGGTAATTGTGAGTTAACCTACTTGTTCTTCTAGTCAGCAATCATAAGTCATGGATCACAAGGATTTTTAACATTCCAAGTGACCAAATCATAAAGCCCAGTTTGAGATTACTTTATATTTTTGTTTTTGTTTTCAATATCTTTTATTTTTATTTTATTTTCTATTTTTAGAAAATGTTTTTGGTACTTTAATGATTTATATATTTTCAAAAACAAAAAATATAAAACATATTTAGTTTGTTATTTTCTATTTTATAAAAGAAAAAACTATACTTATTTAAGAAATTAGTTAAACATAATTGATATTTACATATATTCACCTAAATTTCATCTTTTACATTCAGGCCACCGTACTCTTTCTTATCACACAAAAAATATCACCAGTTCTATGTAAATATGTTAAACCNCAAACAACACTAGGTTTGATCCGGTTTTCACTTTTTTACAATGTTGCATTCAACATTTTAAATGAAAAACCATGGTAGATCTCATGGTGACGCTGACCAAGATATACAAAAAATATTTTGCTTCAAATAACGTTTTTCTAATGAAGGGCTTATTCAACATAAAACTGGTGGAAGACACTTCAGTGACAGAAAATTTGAATAACTTCAACACTGTAATGAGTCAGTTGTTCTTTGTGGGGATCAAACTTGATGATGAGATCATAGCACTGGTGATACTGTCTTCATTGTCGAACTATTGGGATGGTTTGGTCATGACAGTTAGTAATTCTTCATGGAATACAAAGTTGAACTTCGATGACATCGTGAATTTGATGCTGAATGAAAAAGTTCGCAGAAAGCACTGAAAGGTGAATCTTCTAGTTTTGCATTGATGCTAACAACAGAGGAATGATTCTGGACAGGAATACTAGCAAAGACAGATCTAAGTCCAAGTCAAGCAGAAGAAATTATAGAGGAGAATGTTGGAATTGCGAAAAGAAAGAACATTTCAAAGAATGAAAAGCTCCAAAGAAAGCTAATGGTAAAAAAAATATCTCTACAAATGTCTCTGCTGACGAAATTTAAAATGACTCTCTGGTGTTATTCGTAGTCAGCATTAAACCTTAAAGTAGATTCAGATGCCTTCATGCATGCCCCAAGAAAAAGGTATTCAAAATTTACAATCAGAGTGATGTATGAAAGGTTTATCTGGGAGATAATAAGACCTGCAGTATCGTAGGAAGGGGTGATGTTGATATCAGGTTGTCAAATGAAACAAATTGAAAGTTTATTGAAGTTAAACATATTCCAAGTCTGAAGAGAAATCTCTCTATGACCAAAATGACAAAATCAAGACTCTTGACTACTTTTATAGGTGATTCGTGGAAGGTGATCAGGGGGGAACTGGTGATTGCTCAAGACAACATTGAAGGAACTATTTACTTAATCATTGAAATAGTTGATTTCATTGATGTAGTTGGAACTGGAGTGGATGAAGTTTTGCGACACCGTAGACTTGGTCATATGAGCGAGAAATATATGAAGTCTTTACACTAAAAATAAATTTCAGGGTTTGAAATCAGTTTGATCTGGATTTCTGCAAAGATTGCATATATGGCAAGCAGAAGAAAGTATCTTTCCCTAAAAGCAAGTCAGTAGTGAAGTTAAAGAAACTTAAGGTAGTGCATGCTGACGTACAAAACCCTACTCCAGTTCAGTCCATTAGAGATTCCCACTACTTTGTCACATTTATTGATGATCACACGAAAAATGTATGTGTTTACTTCCTAAAGCAAAAAATATGATGTATTTGAAATCTTTAAGAAGTGAAAGATTATGATAGAAAATGAGAGAATTGAAATTTAAGTATCTCAGATTAGATAATGAGGGCGAGTATCATGATTAGAAGTTCAAGAATTTTTGTGCTACTGAAGGGGTCAAGCATGAGTTCACTGTCTTAAGGACACCGCTGCAGAATGGTGTGGTTGAACGCCTGAACAGAAAATTATAGAGCATGCTAGGAGCATGAGGCTGCATGTAGGTTTGCCAAAACAGTTCTGAGTTTAACTAATAAACAATTTAGTTTATCTGATTAACTGTGGTGCATCATTATCTTTGGAGGAAGGCTTACTTGAAGAAGTCTGGAGTGATAAAAATGTAAATCTATCTTATTTAAAAGTATTTGGATGCTTTGCATATGTATTTGTTGATGTAGGTTCTAGAAGCAAGTTTGACTCAAACTATGTCAAGTGCACATTCATTGGATATGACCCAGATGAGTTTGGGTAGAAGTTCTGGGATTATTAAAATCAGAAATTTATCAAGAGCAGAGATGTCACTTTTAATGAAATGAAGATGTACAAGAACAAGATCAGAACTCGACACAACACGTTAGCTACTTCTAAAGAGTCCAAGTATGTTGATATAAAAGACACTGATGATCAGGAAAGTGGAGAAAGAAGTAGTGCTCAGCCAAAAAGAGCACTTCCATTAAAAGTTCCTCAATCACCTGTTACTAAAGTCAGGAGATCTGGTCGAGTGATATGACCTTTACATAAGTATTCTCCTTCGTTACACCGTTTGTTACTAACTGATAGTGGTGAACTCGAGTGTTTTAAGGAGGCTATTCAAGTTGAAGACTTAAGGGAGTAAAAGTTTGTCATGGATGAAAAAATACAGTCCTTGGAGTCAAATCAGACTTGGTATTTAACAGTATTATCAGAAGGTATAAGAACACTACACAACAAGTAGGCCTACATGCTAAAAGTGGAGTTAGTAGCAAACGCTACAAGATAAAACTTATTGTGAAGAATTTCCATCAAAAGGAAGTAATAGATCATGTAGAGAACTTTTTCCTAGTGGTCAAAATGACAACTGTCAGGTTTCTACTAAGTCTAGTAGTAGAGGAAGATCAACATTTAGAGTGATGAATGTAAAAACAATTTTCTTACATGAAGATTTGGAGGAGGAACTATGCATGGTGCAACTACAAGGTTATAAGGTTTTAAGTAAATAGAGTTTGCACTGCAGATTAAAGATGAGCCTATATGGATTGAAGCAGACACCAAGACAGNGGTTCAATGTGGGGACAGATTCTAGGTATAGATCGGACCACACACCCGACCTATTCATGGTTGAACCGGTCGACTGTTATGGTATGGAGCCCAGCAAGCAAAAGATCGAGCGCTTGGCGCTTTAGCGCCCCTGCGTCCAAACAACCCAGGCACGCTTGCGCCTCTCAGGATCCAAGCTATCCTTTGAAAATTATCCGGTGAAGAAGAGAATTGTTGGAGAGTAAAAATTAGCTTGCGTTTCTCTTGTCAGATCAAGTTGAACGATTTGAAGTAAAGTGCTGTAAGTTTTCTTGATTGTAGAAAGAAAATATAAATGCGTTCTTTATAAAATTTCTGGTTCATAGTGAAATTTCTTGGTGATGTAGCCTCATGATTTTTTACCATTTTCGAAGTTTTTGCTTTAAATTCTTGTGTGTTTTTCCAGATTGTCTTAGTTGTGTTTTTGTTCTTAATTTTGTTTGGTTTTCTGGAAATTTATTTGATTTTATTTCGTGGTGTGATTTAAATTTATATTGAATCTATACTCCAGTGAAATTGAAGGGGATTGTTTTAATCCAAACAAGTGGTATGAAAGCGGTGTGTGATTCGAGTAGGAGCAATGACCAACAAAGCAAGATTCAAACTAGAGAGGTTCAATGGGACAAACTTTGCAGCATGAAGGATGTGAGTGAAGAATTTATTGCATTAGAAAAAGTTGTATTTGCCACTATAAGGAATCACCAAGAAGCCTGAGTCTATGATTATGGAGGAATGATAAGTGTTGGATCAAACAACACTAGGTTTGATCCGGTTTTCACTTTTTTACAATGTTGCATTCAACATTTTAAATGAAAAACCACGGTAGATCTCATGGTGACGCTGACCAAGATATACAAAAAATATTTTGCTTCAAATAAAGTTTTTCTAATGAAGGGCTTATTCAACATAAAACTGGTGGAAGACACTCCAGTGGCAGAAAATTTGAATAACTTCAACACTGTAATGAGTCAGTTGTTCTTTGTGGGGATCAAACTTGATGATGAGATCATAGCACTTGTGATACTGTCTTCATTGTGGAACTATTAGGATGGTTTGGTCATGACGGTAAGTAATTCTTCATGGAATACAAAGTTGAACTTCGATGACATCGTGAATTTGATGTTGAATGAAAAAGTTCACAGAAAGCACTGAAAGGTGAATCTTCTGGTTTTGCATTGATGCTGACAACAGAGGAATGATTCTGGACAGGAATACTAGCAAAGACAGATCTAAGTCCAGGTCAAGCGGAAGAAATTTTAGAGGAGAATGTTGGAATTGCGAAAAGAAAGAACATTTCAAAGAATGAAAAGCTCCAAAGAAAGTTAATGGTAAAAAAAAATATCTCTACAAATGCCTCTGCTGACGAAATTTAAAATGACTCTCTGGTGTTATTCGTAGTCAGCATTAAATCTTAAATAGTAGATTCAGGTGCCTTCATGCATGCCCCAAGAAAAAGGTATTCAAAATTTACAATCAGAGTGATGTATGAAAGGTTTATCTGGGAGATAATAAGACCTGCAGTATCGTAGGAAGGGGTGATGTTGATATCAGGTTGTCAAATGAAACAAATTGGAAGTTTATTGAAGTTAAACATATTCCAAGCCTGAAGAGAAATCTCTCTATGACCAAAATGACAAAATCAGGACT
Source organism: Phalaenopsis hybrid cultivar (assembly GCA_002079205.1). Lineage (NCBI taxonomy): Eukaryota > Viridiplantae > Streptophyta > Magnoliopsida > Asparagales > Orchidaceae > Phalaenopsis > Phalaenopsis hybrid cultivar. Next base: position 61,114 of record JXCR01118079.1, on the reverse strand, counting down.
CTTGACTACTTTTATAGGTGATTCGTGGAAGGTGATCAGGGGGGAACTGGTGATTACTCAAGACAACATTGAAGGAACTATTTACTTAATCATTGAAATAGTTGATTTCATTGATATAGCTGGAACTGGAGTGGATGAAGTTTTGCGACACCGTAGACTTGGTCATATGAGCGAGAAATATATGAAGTCTTTACACTAAAAATAAATTTCAGGGTTTGAAATCAGTTTGATCTGGATTTCTATAAAGATTGTATATATGGCAAGCAGAAGAAAGTATATTTCCCTAAAAGCAAGTCAGTAGTGAAGTTAAAGAAACTTAAGTTAGTGCATACTGACGTACAAAACCCTACTCCAGTTCAGTCCATTAGAGATTCTCACTACTTTGTCACATTTATTGATGATCACATGAAAAATGTATGTGTTTACTTCCTAAAGCAAAAAATATGATGTATTTGAAATCTTTAAGAAGTGAAAGATTATGATAGAAAATGAGAGAATTGAAATTGAAGTATCTCAGATTAGATAATGAGGGCGAGTATCGTGATTAGAAGTTCAAGAATTTTTGTGCTACTGAAGGGGTCAAGCATGAGTTCACTGTCTCAAGGACACCGCTGCAGAATGGTGTGGCTGAACGCCTGAACAGAAAATTATAGAGCATGCTAGGAGCATGAGGCTGCATGTAGGCTTGCCAAAACAGTTCTGAGTTGAACTAATAAACAATTTAGTTTATCTGATTAACTGTGGTGCATCATTATCTTTGGAGGAAGGCTTATTTGAAGAAGTCTGGAGTGATAAAAATGTAAATCTATCTTATTTAAAAGTATTTGGATGCTTTTGCATATGTATTTGTTGATGCAGGTTCTAGAAGCGAGTTTGACTCAAACTATGTCAAGTGCACATTCATTGGATATGACCCAGATGAGTTTGGGTAGAAGTTCTGGGATTATTAAAATCAGAAATTTATCAAGTGCAGAGATGTCACTTTCAATGAAATGAAGATGTACAAGAACAAGATCAGAACTCGACACAGCACGTTAGCTACTTCTAAAGAGTCCAAGTATGCTGATATAAAAGACACTGATGATCAGGAAAGTGGAGAAAGAAGTAGTGCTCAGCCAAAAAGAGCACTTCCATTAAAAGTTCCTCAATCACCTGTTACTAAAGTCAGGAGATCTGGTCGAGTGATATGACCTTTACATAAGTATTCTCCTTCGTTACACCGTTTGTTACTAACTGATAGTGGTATACTCGCGTGTTTTGAGGAGGCTATTCAAGTTGAAGACTTAAGGGAGTAAAAGTTTGTCATGGGTGAAGAAATACAATCCTTGGAGTCAAATCAGACTTGGTATTTAACAGTATTACCAGAAGGTATAAGAACACTACACAACAAGTAGACCTACATGCTAAAAGTGGAGTTAGTAGCAAACACTACAAGATAAAACTTATTGTGAAGAATTTCCATCAAAAGGAAGTAATAGATTATGCAGAGAACTTTTTCCTAGTGGTCAAAATGACAACTGTCAGGTTTCTACTAAGTCTAGTAGTAGAGGAAGATCAACATTTAGAGTGATGAATGTAAAAACAATTTTCTTACATGAAGATTTGGAGGAGGAACTATGCATGGTGCAACTACAAGGTTATAAGGTTTAAAGTAAATAGAGTTTGCCCTGCAGATTAAAGATGAGCCTATATGGATTAAAGCAGACACCGACACAATTGTATTGAAGGTTTGACAAGCTTATGTCAGACAATGGGTACTTAAAACACCAAGCAAACCATTGTTGCTTCATCAAATATTTTGGTAATTATTATTTTTTGCTTCTTTTGTACGTGGATGACATGTTGATTGAAGAAGCAGATGTAGAGAAAATCAAAGACTTGAAAGAAATAATTATTAAATGAATTTGAGATGAGAGACATAGATCTAACCAAAAATATTCTCAGGATGAGAATCAGCAAGGCAAGAGTGCAGGAACACTAAAGTTGTCTCAGATAGAATATGTTGAGAAAATCCTACAGATGTTCAATATGAGTGAGAAAAAAACCAATTAGCACCCCCTTTAAGTAGTCACTTCACACTATCTAAGGAGCTATCGCCTAATTTTGAAGCAGAGAAAGCACAAATAAAGAGAATTTTGTATGCTTCAACTGTTGAAAGTTTGATGTATGCAATGATTTGTACCAGACCAGATATTGTATATGCAGTAGGAGATATCAGCAGGTACATAAAGCAATCTAGACAACCATCATTGGGAGGCAATAAAGTAGATTCACAAGTATTTTAGGGGAACAATCTAGAAGTGCAGGGATCAGTCTACAAATTTAGATTTGGCAGGAGATGTGGATAGTAGAAGTACAACAGGGCATATTTTTTCATTAGGGAACACAATGGTAAGTTGAGTTTCTAGGTTGTAGAAGATCGTTGCACTCTCAACCTCGGAGGTCGAATACATTATTATCACTGAGACTAGCGAGAAGATGATTTGACAATAAAGTTTTATGAAAAAATTGAGCAAACAACTGAGGATTGAAAAGCTTCACAATAACAGTATGATAGTGATTCATATTGCTAAAAATATTTTTTTCATGTCAGGACAAAACACATTAAGTTGATGTATCATGTCATACATTCTCTTCGAGAAAACATGCAGTTATTCTTGGAAACNCAACTGAGGATTGAAAAGCTTCACAATAACAGTATGATAGTGATTCATATTGCTAAAAATATTTTTTTCATGCTATGACAAAACACATTCAGTTGATGTATCATGTCATACATTCTCTTCGAGAAAACATGCAGTTATTCTTGGAAACAGTTCAGAATCCTGCGGATATATTGAGAAAGTGGTGACAGTTGAGAAACTGAAGCTATGCTTGGCTTCAGTTGGATTTCACGAAGGTTGAAACTGATGATGAACCACATCACGGTCTGTGACTATAAAGATGATACAAAGAAGCNTCCTGCGGATATATTGAGAAAGTGGTGACAGTTGAGAAACTGAAGCTATGCTTGGCTTCAGTTGGATTTCACAAAGGTTGAAACTGATGGTGAACCACATCACGGTCCGTGACTATAAAGATGATACAAAGAAGTTGCACATATGGAGGACATGTGTTAGGTGCAATCAGTCTTCAAGTGAAAGATTGTTATGGTGTGGAGCCTGATTTAGAGCACCAGACAGTCACAACATCAGGCAGGACCAAGCGCTTGGAGCTTTAGCACTAAGCTACGTGCGCCCAACCTAGCCACTCCTACGCCTGCTCAACCTAGGCCACTCCTACGCCCAGTTTAATTGCCCTAATGCCTAATTGTGGCCACCTCTGCGCCCACCTCTCAGGTTCCAAGCTATTCTTCCCGAGCCACGAACGCAAAGGGGCCTAATTTGATGTAGTTTTGTGCCCGATGCAGTTAGTCCAGAATTCGNAACCTAGGCCACTCCTACGCCCAGTTTAATTGCCCTAATGCCTAATTGTGGCCACCTCTGCGCCCACCTCTCGGGTTCCAAGCTATTCTTCCCGAGCCACGAACGCAAAGGGGCCTAATTTGATGCAGTTTTGCGCCCGATGCAGTTAGTCCAGGATTCGACTTAAGGCATTTTTTAGCGACGAAATGGAGTAGTTCAGTGCGTGATTTCTTCGACAATTTCCTGGTGAATGAGAGAAGTGTCGAAGAGGAAAATTTCACATGTGTTTCTCTTGTCGGATCGAGAGGAAGGATTTGGAGCTAAGTGCTGCAAGTTTTCTTGATTCTATAGAGAAAATATGAGTGTGTTCTCTGTAAAACATTCTGGTTCATAGTGAAATTTCTTAGTATTGTGGCTCCGTGGATTTTCCCGTTCTCGGATTTTGTACATTAAATTTTTGTGTGTTTTTGTGGATTGTTTATGTTGTGCTTCTATTCATAATTTTGTTCCAATTTTCTTGAATCTTAGCGATTTCATTCCATGGAGTGGTTTAGATTTATAGTGAATCTAAGCCCTGGTAAGTTGAAGGGGATTGTTTCAATCTCAACACAGACTAGCCAGTCTTGCATGGTTTTCAAAACATTGCTTAAAAGCATTCAAACTAAAGTCCCAAGGCTACATCCAACAATATTGGATCAATATGGAAGAAGCAAATTGGTTAAAAACCATGAAATCTATTAAGATGGTTCAACTGCCTAACTTGTATTCACAACTGGATAAAGATAAAAAGAATAAATAAAATACAAACCAAACAAAAGACCAGTGCATTCTCTAGCCAGCATTGTTATCTAGCAAATGGCTTTACTATATATCATGGTGATACACATAATGAGGTGATAAATCATCATCATCATCATGCTCATATTGATAGTGCGGCGATGAATCATGATCATATTGATATCGAGGGGATGAAGCAAAATCATAGGCATGATGAGGTGAAGGT